>BRDA01004063.1:0-10894 GCA_036984385.1 Crenuchus spilurus | reverse complement strand
CCACCACTGACTCCACCGCTGCCTCTCCACCACTGGCTCTCTACCACTGACTTTACCGCTGCCTCTCCACTGGTGACTCTACGGCTGCCTCTCTACGATGCCTCTCCACCGCCGACTTTACCACTGCCTCTCCACCGCCGACTTTACCACTGCCTCTCCACCGCCGACTTTACCACTGCCTCTCCACCGCCGACTCTACCACTGCCTCTTCACCGCCGACTCTACCACTGCCTCTCTACCACTGACTCTACCGCTGCCTCTCTACCACTGACTCTACCGCTGCCTCTCCACCGCCAACTTTACCACTGCCTCTCTACCACTGACTCTACCGCTGCCTCTGTACCGCTATCTGTCTACCGCTGATGCTCTATCACTGCCTCTCCAGAACTGCCTTTGCTAGAGAGTGTTTACACACAGGTTTACACACTTCATCCCCACTTCCTTGTCTTCCTTCTCTGATGTCTGTTCTTTGTTAAACTCTGAGTAACCTGCATCCTGTCATCTGTCAAATGGTCCTTTCCTCTCACTCTCTCTCTATTTCTCTCTCTCTCTCTCTCTCTCTCTCTCTCTCTGCTGGTGTATAACTTGATTTGGTGTGTCTGTATCCCAGCGATTGTCCTGTACTCTGATAAGGATCCATGTTTTCAGGGCGGGTTTGGCTGCAGCGCATCTAATGAAAGATCTTAATTAGATCTATTTGTGCCCAAAGGAGAGGAGATGCAATATTAAATTGTCACTCCTATCACATTCCTTCAATTTGGGCTGCAGGATACGTCTCGATCCATTTTATTTTGCCGGAGATAAATGGTGAACTTTGCTGTCACTGGTAGCATCTACCTCTCCACGTCTTTCAGGTGAAGCAGGAACAGAAAAGAGCCTCTCCTGGCCGGGAGAACTCTCAGTGGAACATAGTCCACGACCCACTCAGGCTTTGAGGGAAAGGAGGATGTACATGCATACACTGTGTCTAAATATTTGTGGACACCCCTTTTAATAAATACATTCTAGTAGCCGTGGTCCCTGTGGAGAAGTACTGCCAACATGCTCTGGAGCAGATAAACATGAACATGTTGGCATTGAGCTGTGGAGCACTGGATCTGTGTTCTCTGCTTCATTAAGTAATTTTGGGATGAGTTTGGGAGATGGTGCTGATCATCCTAACCTCACTAACACTCCTTTCACTGAATTCCATCAAATCCTCACAGCATTATTCCAGAATTTAGCAGAAAGACTTTCTTGGACAGTAGAATGAAACAATGAATGAGCATGTGTCCCAATACTTTTGTCCAAACAGTGCATCACCTGTAATGCATTACAGCAAGACAAAAATCTGAAAAAACATTGTTTGAGAAAAGGCTCGGAAGCGAATGCTGATCACTTCAGAAACGATTTAGGAAGCTAATGTGACATTTAAACAGTCGTCACAATATTATGACCACCTCATTGTTCATTTTAGCTCCACTGACTATACAGGTGCACTCTGTTCTTCAATAGTCAGGACCCCCCACAGAGCAAGTGGACTCAACACACTAACACATCACCACCACATCAGTGTCACAGTGCTGGTCCATCAGCTATGTGAGGGCCCTGAAAGGAGGCTAGCAAAATATGCAGAGAAATGGATGGACAGCGATGGTATCAAGTGTTCTGATGTTCTGATATGACTGTCTATACCAGCAGCACCAACTTCAGACACTTAAGACCAGTCGAGACTATCATAATGAGAATTCAGATAGTTGGGCATTTACGTGCACTGGGTGCCAAACAGCAGCTGGCATCTGAATCCCAACCCGACCTGTTGGGTCAAGCCTCGGGTTCTGTTTCTAATTCATTTGATTGCTTTTGAACGTAAACATGGGTCGTGACATTTGCAGTAATATATTTACGCATTTCTCTGCAGATTCTGATGAGTTCTGAGTTCAACTCGTCTCCTGAGTCACGGTCCTGACCCGGTGGAACCTGCCGTTCTCCATAAATGATGCTCCTGCTCTTCCAGGACCTTTGTAGTTAGTGCTGTGTGCACCCCTCTCAGCTCTCCTAGCAACCTGCAGAGAGACTTGCCTCTCCTGGAGGCTCTCTGGCAGCTGCCACTCTCGCTGGAGGAAAGGCACCGAATGTTTTCGAGGCATGCCGAGGCGCATCAAGCATCGGCGAAGATGACAGGGCTGAAACAGCAACATCAGCAGCACTAGACTGAGAGCAACAAACTCTGCCTCTCTGCATAAATCTATACATATCTCTAAACGCTGCTTATTCTCCATCACCTCCAGTGCATTCTAATATCTCAGCCCTGTGCCAGACACGCGCCTTTTCATATTCATGGATTTTTTCGCAGTCTGGAGATAGTGACAGTTGGAAAATCTTCTTTCCTCCACGCTGTCACTCCGTGTCCTTCCACCGGCTCCGAGCCCGAGTCCGTTCCTCAACAATAAGTAATCGTACCTCTGGAACACATCACCTTTTCTCCATCTCTGCTGCAGGGCCTGGACCGGAGTGCTTTCGAATTTGCACAAATAACGAGAGGCCAGTTGGCAGGGCAGGCGCTGGATGTGTGATTCCCCCGCCCCTTCTTTTGTCTTGTTCAGGCGTGTCGGTACAGGACGCTGGTGTTCTACCCTGTACGAACTAGCTCTCGATCACAGCCCAGTGGGCTGAGCTCAGCACCTCCACCTGATTAATCACATTCAGCTGCATCCGCTTGCATGTGGCAGCATTTGTCTTGCAGTGCCTGGAACTTGGGAAGCTGGTGTAGAGGGACGGGAATAGTGGAATACAAGTGCGCCTTAACTCTAATGCTTCATTTAAAGCACTCTTTGTAATTTTAGTGCATTGATGCTTTAAACTTGGAATGCTGTACACTTGTGCCACGTGGGCACCAGTTCATTCATTGTTCCAAAATGAAAGATTCTGCTTTTTTGTTGAAGTAACTGTCTCTAAAAAGATTTTGGAGCATCACTTTGAGGATTCAATTGCAGCATCTCTACATATCAATTCGGGGCGTTATAACTCTCTAGCTCACCTGGCATTAGACATGGTGCTAGTACATTAATGTGTAGTCCTATTCTGTCGGCAGCACTTCTCTACAGGGACTTGACAAGCTGTGTGTGCTTTTGTTTATTATAATGATATTAATTCACTGCAAACATTGTAAACATCCTTACAATAGACCTCTACACTACATATTGAGGTACATGGGGTTTGGGGTAAGAATGCACAGTCATATGGTTCACTGTGGTGCATCGATTGCTCTGTACCACTGGCCGGAGTCATTGCATCAATGTCCCATTTTGTTGCAAGGCTCTGAGTCGTACACTGTCACGACTGTGACTCTAGAACATCTCACAAAGTTAGCTGGTACCATCACATGGTACCCTGTTATCAGGACATCAGTCACATCACGTCCTTTGACCACTCGTTGGAGTCGTTGTTTCCTTCTGGCGTCAATGGTCAATGGAGCATCAGTGTTACCTCACTGATCGTCATTACACCTTTTCTACAGTGGCTCTAGAACATCCCACAAACTCAGAGGTTAATACTACCACCACCACCATGGTACCATATTTTCAGCCCATCAATCACATCACGTCCTTTCCCCGTGATGATGGTTTGACACTCAACCGACTAGTGTGCTCACTTTTACATTCTGCAAACCCTGTCACACGTCAGGTCGAATCAGCGGTGGTCATAATATGACATGACTGTGTATAAGCACAGTAAAGGAACTAGTACACAAGGAAGGGCTGTTATCTTGGTACCCGAGCTCAAATCTAACAAATCATGCCTTTAAGTGCGCCTGTCTGAACAGGCCCATCGTCCAGGCCTAATGACTTCTTTCATTGTGCTGCTCATAATCTTGCCCAAGCCAGCAGTCTGAATGCAAATGCTGGAGCAGTGGTGGCAGCAGCAGGACAGTGTGCTTTTGAGACGGAGCTGCAGTCCCGCTAGTCGGCTAGAGCAGGAGAGACGAGAAAGAGCAAAGGCCTGCTGTTGTCTGTTGTCACCATGGAGAGAAAGGGACAGAGTAATTGCGTTGTTCCTGGGCCTGAGGAATCCCATCAGCCGCGAGCCGGCGCTGTCAAAGGGCATAAAGACGCCACTAAAAATGCGACTCTCCCCTGACACGCTGGGCAGGCCAGGCCCCACAAAAACGACAGGGGGAAAGACAGACGGATTAGCCGTGGAGGGTTGCGGATGAGAGTGAAAAACGCTGTGAAAGATGTTGAGGTGGCGGGCGGCCAACGTGAAGGCAGAGCGATGGTGTGCATTTCACTTGCCAAGATGGCATCCGACTGGATCTTATGAATGCCGCTATTCTTCTCACTGCCAGTTTTGTTTGCAACATCTTTAGAGCTCGCCTCGGCAAAACGAGAGCGAGTTGTTTTCCCTTTCTAATCGACTACTTTCATTTTTTTAAACTTGAAACATGCCATAGCATCGCCTAAGGAGCTCTCTTGTTAGCTGCTATCATTGCCCTGTGATAGGTGAGCTATTTGATCTCAATACTCAAACTCTCAGCACAATTAAGCATGCTGCGGGAGAAGCCGGGGCTCCCTACACTCTACATCTCTCCAGCAGCGAGAGTTAATTGTGTTTTTGAGAAGTATTCCTGTTGTGTAATCGAGATGAGGTACCTCTAAGATTGTCCGTCTTATTGAGATCTTGCTCAGCAAAGCACATCAACACGCTTGAAAGCTTTTGAGTGTTCTGTGTTCCTGCATAAATTTGACCTAATACAACATCATATTGTCCTAAACGTTGATAACGAGGACCAAACGAATGAGACAAAGTCCTCAGAAATCTTTTTTGTGCCATGATACCCTTCCGCAAACATGCAGTGAAGATCAGACTAGATCAGTTCTTTATATAAAACAGGGCACCCACTCACACCTGATTGAATCAGATCAAATCAAATTTTATTTATAAAGCTCTTTTTACAACTGATGTCACAAAGCAGCTTTACAGGGTTAGTAATAACAGACATTAAATCATTAATCTCTAATCCCCGGTGAGCAAGCCAACGGCGACAGTGGCAAGGGAAAACTCCCTCAGAGCTGTAGGAAGAAACCTTGGGAGGAACCAGACTCACATGGGGGACCCATCCTCCTCTGGTCTACTAATTATAAGTGTGTGATAAATCATAATCATATGATGTTGTTGTAAAGTTCAGGTGAACTGATATGGTGACAGTAGTGGGACAGGAATGATGATGACAGTGGTAATTGGATCATTTTCCTGGTTAGCATTCTCGCCTCTAAGCACTGAGTTGATGGGTTCAAGTCCCCATCTGGGTGGAGTTTCCATGTTCTCCCCGAATCTGCATGGGTTTCCTCCCACAGTCCAAAACCATGTAGATCAGGTGAATTGGGTACCCTAAATTGTGTGTGGGCTCAGCTAGGCTAGTATAATGCCCTGCCCTTTGCCTGGTGTAGGGGTAGGGGACTCACCGTGACCCTAATCAGGATTAAGCGGAAGATAATGGATGGATGGATAATTTTCCTCAATAAATAAATGACTTTTAGGACAATTTTAGATCAAATTTAAAACAGAAACAAACTTCCAGGCTCGGCTCTACCTCGGAGAACTGAGACTTCTCAGCACCTTCGTTTTCATCTCCATTAACATGTCTTTGAAGGTTCGTCAGACTAGCACCTCTGCTGCTGTTTTTGTTGATAATAAAAAAGTTTCTGCCCCAGTTTTTCCGCAGTGGACCAGGGGACCTAAGAGATGCTTTCACTGCGGCGATCTTCACAGCTCAGGTGTTTTCTCTCGGTGTACAACAAAAAGTGTTAAGCCTAGGTGTAATGCTAAGGGAAGAGACAGGTAGCAACTACAGCAGTGGGTAGAGAAGACGAGGTGTTACCTGGTCCCTGTGTACATCTCACACACTCAGCTAATCACACACTGTGCCACTTCTACATGCTCCCAGTTGGAAAGGCAGGGGAGGGAGGGGTGAACTGGTCATCTCCCAGCTCTGTCTGGCTTTGGTGGTGGTGTTGTTGTTTTTTTGAAGTTTGTTCTGAAATGGTTTCACATGGGCTTAATCTCTTGTCCTCTCTTCTCTTCCAGATGGTCACAAGAACAAAGAAAATATTTGTAGGAGGATTATCAGCTAACACAGTAGTTGAAGATGTGAAGCAGTATTTCGAACAGTTTGGCAAGGTAAGATGCTCATGTTTGTTGATTTCATGGAGCGATGCCTGTGTGTGTGTGTGTGTGTGTGTGTGTTGTGTGTGTGTGATGGGAAAATGATGTTCCTCAATGCACTCTTTCATGTGGAGGCTTTCAAACAAGGCGTTTCAGATGTTGACTTTTGTAGATGAAAAGCCTGTGCCCATTGTTTTCACTTAGCCTTGTAGGGATGCACCGAAAAAAACATTTTGGGCCTCAACCGAACACAGTTCTTCATTTATATAAATAATTATAAAATTAGTCACTAAAATAAGTCAGGAATAAATGTCTGTAGTTTAATAAGTTGCTTTGACATCATTAACATGAGTTTAATTGATTATATTTGTATATAAAACAAAGACAATAATATATGATTATGTATGAAGATGTTACATTATTACTAATATTTAATAAAATGATGAAAATGTCTAAAATGAATGATGTAAGTCACATGGATGTGTTGTGTGTTTAATGTGAGTGTCATTGGCTACAGACACTGAAACACTTCACATTTCTTCTGCTAATTGTGAGACGATCCCTAACACTGCAGCAGGGAGCACAAACACAAAGCTAAGCGGCTGTATTCTGGCTTCATCATAACAAGTGTAGTTTAGTAAAGGTTGTGCTTGTAGTTTGTTGTCTTCTTCCATTTCAGCACCAAACTGTAACTGTGCTGGTGAGTCTGTGTTTTGTTAATGGCTAAAAGCACAATTCTGAATGTCCAAAAAGGTAATGATGTCATTAAAACGCCATTGTTCAGTATAAACGATTCCGTTTTTTCACTAATTCACATCGAAAGTGCCATTTTGGGCTGAATATTCGGTGCATCCCTACTTCCAGAGAGCTCAGTCCAGATGTGAGTGCTGAGCTGGAGCTGTCGACCTTGTGTCTTGAAGAGCCAGGACCTTAATTTGGCCTTGATGTGTTGTTTTGTTTCATCTTTGTCTTCCTTTGGTTTCTTCAGTTCATAGCTAACACTCTGTCTGAGTGGAGGAGCTCATTTAAGCAGATGGTTCATGTACATTGGTAAATGTCTCTTGGACGTGTTCTGAGGGCACCGGTGTTGTCAGTAAACAACTAGCCTTGAAAAAGTTTAATTAAAAAAAGGTTTGTTTGCCCCTCAGGTCACAAGACTGCGTCTTCAGTCTTAGGTTGACCTGAGTCTGTTGTTGTGAAGTCTGTGTCGTACCGTCTGCCAAAATCAGGAGGGAATTTATTGGATCGGGCTGAGCGAGCCATTAAAGCCTCGGTGTTACATTATAGTGTTTTGGGCTTTGTTGTTGTTACGTTGTTGCAAGTTCTTCTCAGTATAAAGAACAAAAGGAGCCAAGGCCGAGGGACCTTTTTCTATTGCGATGAAATTTGACCAAAATCAGATCTGCTGAGATGACTGTTCACACTTATTCACAAGAGATCAGATTGGATTCACCCATCCAGACATCACAAACCTATCAACTTGGATTGCTGTGATAACGAAGTAGCATGCTACCAGCCATGCTGGTGACGTGGTTTCAGGGTTGCCAGGTTCGCAGTTTTTGGACTGCATAAAAAAATATGATATAAAATACAGATTAGAAAAACTATCATGTTCTAATGACTAAAAAAAGCTTACTGTCATCTAGAAAATGAATGCTAAGGATTAAAATTAATTTTATGTACTAAAAAAGCAGTTATAGCTTCCTCACACGTCTAGATTAGATTAGATTTTGACGTTTTAAGCTTGTGCAGGGCTGCTTACTGTCGGAACTTGGCAACCTGGGACGCTCTTCTTGGATCATAGCACTTCCATCACTCTGGGTTTGACGTGTAGCTTGGATCACATTTGCAAAAATTAAATTTTGACCACCAAAAATCAGTCTGGATACAGTCTAGATGAGATTTGAGCAGTCTGAACACACCCTTAGACATTGTAAGAATGTTCTGACAATGTTACCTACGTTCTTGTACCTTTCTGTACCTGCTGGTTAGTTGAGGCGGAGCTACCGCAGAGCAGACTTGTTCCAGCACCTCCCACAAAGGCTGGATCAGATGGAGAAATGAAGAACTTGGTAGCTATGAGCACTGCAATGCCAGAGGTGCCCCAACTCGGTGGTCTGGGCGTTGTTGGTGTCGCTCAGGCCTGCCCACATCCAGCAACTGAGACGTGGACATCACTGCCTGATGTTTCTCAGATCTCGACATGTGCCACTGTACCAGTTTAATTGACAGCGAGTGGTTTGCCTCATCTGTGCACATCAGGATGTGGAAGGTCTGGGGTCTGGAAGTGATGGTGATGTGAAGGCTGCGTAGTAATTTGCAATCTCCTGATGACTCTGCATGTCTGCCTACATAGAGGTTTTGCCATAATGGCTTAGGATAAGATGGTGCTTTGCTAGGTGTGTGTGTGTGTGTGTGTGTGTGTGTGTGTGTGTGTGTCCAGGCCAATTAATAGTGCCTTTGCGAGCACAGAGAGAGCTTCCCGGGAGGAGAGCAGGTGGCATGGGGCAGGAGGGTCACAGGATCTGTCTCTTTGGATGTTATGCTCTTCCTGAACCTTTTCTCTGTTCCATGACAGCTTACACTTCAGGAGAGAGACCACACACACACCACACACACACACACACACACACACTCACTCACACACTTCCCAAGAAACACTAAGGGGCATTAATTTCACACCTCTGCAGAATTAAGTCCCTTAAAATCCTTTCATGTAGGTGTTTAGAGTTGAAACTTCTTGACTCTTACTTGTGGTCTCACTAATGGAGTCTTAGTTCAAATGAAAGAATTGCTCTTTTTAACGAGCTGTAATTGTATGGAATTTCACAGGATACCTGCTTGCTAATGTTTCCTTTTTCACTTTATTATTTTCATTTCGGCCAGAACTGCACTGCGGCTTTGGCATATCAGAATGTTATGACCACCACTTGGTCAGCCTGGGATGTGACAGGGTTTAGTGCACTGCTAAAACAGCACTACAGTGAATCCCCGCGGTTCAGCATTCACCCATTCGCAGAAAACCCACAAATTTGCGGTTTGATCTGTAGAACATATGCACTGTACAACAGTTGGGTACGTGCATGCTCCAATAGTCGAACGCTGTTGGCTGGCATTCGGGTGGCCGTACAAGGCCAGCTCTCATTGGCTGATCCGCACAACACAGTCACTTTCGTGGAGCCGTAGACCTGACTCGTTTTGCTTTTCTTTTACCCCTGAGATGCCCCCTAAATGCCCAGCTTCTTCTCAGGCTTCCAGCACAAAGTGTAAGCAGCTCTCTGAGAGAGAGAGAGAGAGAGAGAGAGAGAGACAGTGAGAGAGAGAGAGAGAGACAGAGACAGAGAGAGAGAGAATTTTATTTTCTATGTCTCTACACATGTTTCTGAAGTGTTAAGGATGATAGTTTAAGGCATATGATTGTATTTAACCATCAAAATAGGTACTTATAAGCACTTTTTTGGGGGGGGGGGTTAAAAGTATTTGTGGATTTGCGCTATTTCTGGTCCGTAACCCCCGCGAATACAAGGGGGTTTACTGTACTTGAAATAAGCCCAATTTTCCCAAATGTGATAATTTTTTCTTGTTTTGAGAAAAAAAAATCTGCCAATGTGGTAAGCAAACGTTGCTTGGCTAGAATTCATATAACTAGCATATTAATCTAAATCTTTATTTTTTATTTAAACTAAGTTGTCAAAAATGAAAGAAAATTGTGCTTCTTACAAGCAAAAATTGCTTTTCTTAAGAGATTTTTTTATATAAATGAGTGTTATGAACTCTTGTTTCAGAGTCATTAAATAACTTTTCTTAAATTGAGAATTTGTTTATGTGGTCTTATTCTTTAAATAAGAAAAATAATCTTATTGTTATTCTGGAATTTCAACCAAACCTCAGTCATACCCTGTAACTGCTAAATAAATATCTTATTAAGAAAAAGTTAGAGAAATGTTCTTAGAATGAGCTTAATTTTCTTTTTTCTTGTGCAAAACTTGCTTGTTAATATTTTTTCTTTTTAGACAAAAATAAGAAAAAATGTCCATGAACAAGGTTTATTTTTTTTTTACTTTAAAAAAAAAATTTAAATATTATTTTTTACTTTTTAAAATTTTTTTTTTTTTTTTTTTTTTTTTTACTTTTTTAAAAATCATTTTTGTTTTTTATTTATTTATTTATTATTATTTATTTTTTTTACTTTTTTAAAAAATCTTTTTTTTTTTTGCAGTGTGCACATATAAATAAGCTGTAGCAGAGTGTGAAACCATCAGCATGGGTAAAGGATGTGATTTGAGTGATGTCCATAAGAGCTGATAATAGGGTACCAAGCATGGTGGTGGCAGCATCTCAGAAATCGCTAAATTTGATGTTCTAGAGCTGCTGTAGTGAAGCTGTACTGAGAATGGACTCCTTGTACATTGAGTGCCTCCTAACGGCACAACAGGGCTGGCCATTAATGTCAACAGGGAATGATGAGTGGTACCCAGCAGTCGACGTGCCACGTTTGAAGTTGGCATGGATACTTTCCGTTATGTATCACTTAGGTAGGTGCTCGTAATGACCCTGTATACTAGAAATCATCTAATATTGATGCCCATAATTGATCAAAAGAGGCCAATCAATCAAAAATAATCACAATAACAGACGAACACTGCTTAAAATATTATTTATAGAAGATAAATAAAATAGTAAATAAAGGTCCAGTGCTAACATGTCTAATCACAGCCGATTCATCGAGACCTGATTTAGTTAAGCGGGT
>BRDA01004061.1:50771-74240 GCA_036984385.1 Crenuchus spilurus | reverse complement strand
TATTTCCAGAACTTCTAAATACATGGACATGTAGCTCCAGACTCTCTAACTATATGGAGATGTAGCAGCTTCAGAATCTATAACTACTGTATATCTTGTTGTAGCTCCAGAATTTATAATTATATATACCTGTTGCTCTAGAATCTGTAACTATATGGACCTGTAGCTCCAGAATTTATAATTATATAGACCTGTAGCTCCAGAATTTATAACTATATAGACCTGTAGCTCCAGAATCTGTAACTATATGGTGCTGTAGCTCCAGAATTTATAATTATATAGACCTGTAGCTTCCGAATCTGTAACTATAAGAACCTGTAGCTCTAGAATCTGTAACTATATGGACCTGTAGCTCCAGAATCTGTAACTATATAGACCTGTAGCTCCAGAATATGTATATGGACCTGTAACTCCAGAATCTGTAACTATATGAACCTGTAGCTCCAGAATCTATGACTATATAGACCTGTAACTCCAGAATCTATAATTATAAGGACCTATAGCTCTAGAATCTCTAACTTTAAGGACATGTACCTCCAGAAACTACAACTATATGGACTTGTAGCTCCAGAATGTCAATATACTGTATATGGACCTGTAGCTCCAGAAACTATAACTATATGGTGCTGTGGCTCCAGAATCTATTAGTAAATGGTGCTGTAGCTCCAGAATCTACAACTATATGGACCTGTCCCTTCAGGATATCTGAATATACAGAGTTGTAGTTTCAGAACTTGTGGCTAAGTATAAGAAAGTATTCCAACTATTCCTTTACATTAACCCTACCTAAACCATTCCCCAATGTTTCATCAGTGTTGAGGAAAGGCCAGGTTGTGACTGGTTACTATCGCTGGCTGCAGAGGAGAGGAGGTTATCTGTGGGTCCAGTCGTGCGCCACCGTGTCCATCAACCACAAAGCACCCCACGAACGCAACGTCATCTGGGTCAACTATATACTCAGGTCAGCTCTCTAATGGCTGCATGATTTGTGCTTGCCTCTGTTCATTTTATTTAAGGAGAGGGTCACCAAGTGCCCTCTCGGCGCCACCACTGTGTGTGTGTGTTCAAATGCATGAATGTGTAAAAATTATGGTAATAAGCTCAACCACCTCACTCAACAACTCTTAGTCATTCTCCTTTTGTGTGTGTGTGTGTGTGTGTGTACGGTTGTGTGACACAGATAGACAAACACACACGCATGCATAAAGAAAAGTCAGACAAAAACAAGACGAGCAGGCTGAATTACAATGATAATTGGACTGGCGATATATAATTACAGCAAATGGATGTCAAAATTTTCTGGCTGAATGGTGTTTTAGTTAATTAACGCTGTAATTATGAGAGCTAATTAACTTCTATAGCACCCTGCTGGAGCAGCGCTCTTAACAGAAGGGTTTTGAGTGTGGAGAGGAGGTGTGTGTGTATGTGTATATGTATGTGCGTTGCGGACGAGTGACAGAACGAGGGGATAAAACAGTTCACTCTGCTCTCTCTCTCTCTCCCATATACTAGGGAGAAAAATACATGTTGCCTTAAAGTGATCACAGCTCTTTTGTGTCTTTTAAACCCATTCAATCAAGTGGGAACCAAATGGCACCTCTGATATACTGTGACCATTCTGTGCTCAATGGAACAGGTATTCAGTAACGATACCTGTGGGTGCTAAAAGCATTCAACTTATATCATTATAACCCTTTTGTTTTTAGTCTCCAAACATAGGCAGTTGCCTATTATTAGCAAGAAGTCCCAGTGGATAAGAATTAGATATACTGTATGTGATTAAATTATCAGTTCCAAAATACACATTTTATTGAGCTGCAATTGGTTATAGTAGAACTGCTTTTATGCCACATTATAGCTGCAGTAGTTCCAAAACCCCTGAAGTGGGGCGGCCCACAGAGGATGTGCATGAGCAGGGATTAACACTCCATCAGGCTCTGATTGGTTGTCGTAATTCAGTCATGGTGCAGCATTAGCAGCAGTAGGTGTAGCCAGAGGAGGCTGATTTATTCACTGATTATCTGGCTCATGTACTACTGTGTGAACATGGTGACAGTTTTAGAAAAAGTTACTTTATATGAGTGACCAACCGCAACTTTAATTCACCTGTACCAACTGTAACGAATCATAAAATGACACAAAAATAAAAAATAAAAACACAAAATAACAAATATTTCAGAGGTCTGACTTTTTCCAAGGGCTCCGAAATTGCTAAATTCACCCTGCTGCTAAGTGAAAGTGAAACTAAAGCTACACCACTACCTCCATCCCAGCCAAACATATTGCTGTTGTGAAATTAAGGACCTGGTCGAGACATTTTATTCTCATTCATTTCAGTCCTACTGGGAACCTCAGTACCTTTCACATCACTGTGGTAGAACACTGCAAAAATATCTTAGCAAGTCTAGTCTAAATACCTAATACTTATCATTTTGAGAATGTTGTAAACTTATATAATTCAACATATATTTAATTAAAAATCTCTTGCTGTGCTGATAGATCAGGTACTTATTTAAAGTATAGTCAGATAATTTCACTAAATAAAATCAAATAAAACAAGTAAAATATGTCAGTTTAAGTTAGTTTAGTTACAACATTCTCAAAATGATTTCACTTGCTGAAATATTTTCTGCAGAGAACAGAACTGTGTTGTAATTAGGGTTGCAAAATTCCAGGAATTTTCAAAGTTGGAAAGTTTCCATGGGAATTAATGGGAATTTATGGGAATAAAACAGAAATTTACAAAATTGAAGGTTGGCCCTCAACAGGGAACTAAAATATAGTTGGGGAAAATATACAGTGAGGAAAATAAGTATTTGAACACGCGGCGAATTTGCAAGTTCTCCCACTTGGAAATCATGGAGGGGTCTGAAATCAAAAAGAAAAAATCCGGAAATCACAATGTATGATTTTTAAATAATTTATTTGTGTGTTACTGCTGCAAATAAGTATTTGAACACCTGTGAAAATCAATGTTAATATTTGGTACAGTAGCCTTTACAGAGGTCAAACCTTTCCTGTAGTTTTTCACCAGGTTTGCACACACTGCAGCAGGGATGGTGGCCCATTCCTCCACACAGATCTTCTCCAGATCAGCCAGGATTCTGGGCTGTCGCTGAGAAACACGGAGTTTGAGCTCCCTCCAAAGATTTTCTATAGGGTTCTATATTTTTATCTATATATTTTCTATAAGTCTGGAGACAGGCTAGGCCACTCCAGAACCTTGATATGCTTCTTACGGAGCCACTCCTTGGTTATCCTGGCTGTGTACTTTGGGTCATTGTCATGTTGGAAGACCCAGCCACGACCCATCTTCAATGCTCTGAATGAGGGAAGGAGGTTGTTCCCCAAAATCTCGCAATACATGGCCCCGGTCATCCTCTCCTTAATACAGTGCAGTCGTCCTGTCCCATGTGCAGAAAAACACCCCCAAAACATGATGCTTCCACCCCCATGCTTCACAGTAGGGATGGTGTTTTAGGAATGGTACTCATCATTCTTCATTCTCCAAACACGGCGAGTGGAATTAAGACTAAATAGTTCTATTTTGGTCTCATCTGACCACAGCACTTTCTCCCATGACTCCTCTGGATCATCAAAATGGTCATGGGCAAACTTAAGACAGGCCTGGACGTGTGCTGATTTAAGCAGGGGAACCTTCCTTGCCATGCATGACTTTAAACCATGACGTCTTAGTGTATTAGCCACAGTAACCTTGGAAAAGCTGATTCCTCACCTTTCTTAGGATCATTGATACACCACGAGGTGAGAAAATTTCACACGCCTCCATGATTTCTAAGTTGGGAGAACTTGCAAATTCGCAGGCTGTTCAAATACTTATTTTCCTCACTGTATTGTAGCATAATCTTGGCTAAAACAACCAGATTTAATGCAAGTACACTCCTCCTTGCTTACTGCAAGACTACTGAGGCCACGCCCCCTGCATGCACTGTGCACTCCTCCATCACATGCATGGATACTTTTTGATTGGGTGGGGGAGTTCATGTTCATGTTTTTGTTGTTCATAATTCATAATTTTCATTGTTCATCAGTTAATTCCCATAAATTCCCAATAATTCCCATAAATTCCCAACAATTTCCATAGAATTATTCTCAATAATTCCCTTAACTTCCCATGGAAAGTTTCCGGAACTTTTACCAGGAAATTTACTGGAAATGTAATTTACTTGTAATGAATGTATGTGAAATTGTATTGACTACACTCAACCTGTCCAGACTCCAGATTTTAACATTTATTTACTGTTTTAAAAAAAGTTCAAATCTGCTATTTTATTCTGGAGAAGTTGAAACTGACACATTATTGGACTTTAAGGACCATGCTGGACCTTTATACTGTTTCTTCCTTACTGGACAAAAATGTAGCTGTGCTGTAGTTTTTTTTCTGACTGTGCATATTTCTTGCTCAGTCGGACTGAAATGGCAGACACACCACTGGATTTACTTCAACTCCCAGAAAGCATCAGAGCCGAGCGTTTACGGGCGAACTCCTCTCCACGGGACATCTCTCCAAAGGCACAAGGTATGACATGGACTTATGTGTATGTATATATGTAGAATATATAGACAGTTCAGACAGTTCTTCACAAATCTGCTGCAGAAGTTCACATAAAGGTTGGCTCTTGTAGGTTTGCTTTGCTTTTCACTTCATCACAAATCAGCTGGATGGGGTTTAAGTCTGGAGACTGTGCTGCCACTCCATGTTTTCAAGCTGACCATCTTGTTCTTTTTTCCTGTGGTAGTTCTGGCAGAGCTTGGACTTATGTTTTTGGTCATTATCTTGTTATAGTATGAACCCTTGATCCACTATGTGCATACCAGGAATGTTCTAAAACTTTTGACCGGTAGTGTACATGTATTGAAGGTTTGTGAACCATTTAGAATTTTCTATATTTCTGCATAAATTTGACCTGAAATTTCAAAAAGTTTTTAAAAAGTCCTTAAAAGTAGATTAAGAGAACCAAAGGAAACAAATTAGACAAAAAAATCCAGTAATTGTTGATCAGTCCTGCACACCAGATTGGAGATATCAATGAACTGCTTACTTCAGGTTGTTCCACAACATTTCTCTTGGTTTTAAGGTCAGGACTTTGATTGGAAAACTCAAAAATATTACATTTATTTATCTTTAACCATCTTTGGTAGAACTGTGTGCAACAGGTTTGTCTTGCTGTATGACCCACATTCTCTTGTGATTCAGCTCACAGACAGATGTTCTGACATTTTCTTTTACAATATGCTGGTATAACTGTAAACACATCAATCCATTGCAAATCGTCCTGGCCCAGATGCAGCAAAACAGGCCCAAACCCTGATACTACCACCACCATGTTTCACAGATGGGATGAAGTTTTTATGCTGAAATGCAGTGTTTTCCTTCCTCCAAACATAACACTTTAAACAACAATATATATTTTGGTCTCATCTTCCCACAAACCTTTGTACCAAAAGCCTTTTGGCTTGTCCACATGATCTTTAGCAGATCTTTAAAGAGCAGCAGCTTTCTCTTTGGAACCCAGCTCTGCACACCAGTGTTGTTCAGTGTTCTCCTCTTGGTTGATCAGTTCTGGGGAGGGTAATATTGGTCTTGAATCTCCTCTATATGTACACAATCTGTCTGACTGCAGATTGGTGGAGTCTAAACTCTTTAGAGATGGTTTTGTAACTTTTTCCAAATCTGTTCTTTAAATAAAACAGGACACCTGATTGTTATCACATTGATTACAAAACCTGACTCAAATTTTACCTTCAAATCATCTGCTTATCCTAAATATTCACATACTTTTGCCAGTCACAGACATATAATATTGAATCATTTTCCTCAATAAATAAATGACCAAGTATAATATTTTTTGTCTCGTTTGTTTTGATTTGGTTCTCTTTATCTATGTTTAGGACTTGTGTGACAATCTGATGAAGGTTTAGGCCAAATTTAAGTAGAAATAAAGAAAATACTGAACTGTTCACAAACTTTCATGCACCACTGTATACACATATACAAGTACATCATTATTTTTTTTTACAGTAAACCATTATAGTTTATATTCATTAGACGTAAAATAATAATACATTTTTGTGTTTTACTGTTGCTCAGTTTGGTGTATAGCTCATGAAAATCAGAAATCCAGAATCTCAGATTATTAATAAATTACTAGTCAAACAGTATCAACATTAAAACAAAAAGGCATGAAATATGTCACTTTATGAGTAATTCATATAATTAATTAAATAAATACAGTTAATTATTTTTAATTGTATAATCATAAGTTAGATAGTACTAATATATCAATAAATCATTTTAAGCAGTAATCTGCCACCATACTGCTTTTATTATTGTTGAAAACACTGATACCAAACTTAAAGTCTAATGTATGTGCCATGAGATTAATCTGCTAAAATCAAAGGAATGTTAATCATTATCTATAATTCTATTAATTGTGTGATAATTCTTGATGGATGATATATTGATCCATATTGAGATCTCATATATATATATATATATATATATATATATAATATTTATAAAATTGTCCTTGATATAATTAAATTACTACAAATATAGAACTTTTAGATTTTTAATCCCAGAACTTTTTTTCATGCTGCACAGCACTGAAGGGATTTTATGTAGGTTCATCTCACAGCTTCAGCAGGACAGAACCTGAGTACTCAGTTCTATTTATTTGGGACTCGAACATCAGTAAAGAACTGAAACCAAAATCAAGGCTTATTTTTTCAACACTTGAAGATATGACACATGGTTTATTTGAAGCAAAAAATAGGCAGAAATGCACTATTTGGGTAGAAAGAAGAGGGTTTTGGCTTTCATGGGACTCCTACAATGCCAGAGATCCAAGGTGGTCCAAGTTAACTTCTGAAAAGCAGCATCCACACACTGTATTTTGAAGGCTATTTTAACAAATATAAAACCTGTTTTTTTGCTCTCCAGGCATCCAGGCAGTAAAGGGTGGAGGGGCCCGCAATGACACTGAGCGCAAAGGGAGAGAATCTTATGCCAGTGTTAACCAATCAGATGACAGAAGGAAGAGACATCATCGGTCAAGCCCTGAAAATGGACCCCCAGAAATAAGGAGGCGGCTGGAAGCATTTCGGCAGAGAGACGATAGTCTGTCAGGGTCTTCTGAGCCAGCCAGCGACAGCGAGGTGGACGAGGAGGAAGAGGAGGAAGAGAAACAGAGCGAGTGGGACCACAATGGCAACAGCAAGAGAGTGAAGAGTGAGGAGGGTGTGTCCAAACAGACCGGCAGGGTCAGTGCTCTGGATAAAACCCATAACGGGCGTGCAGTGATTCAGCAGTTGAAGAGTGTAGTGACCAGCACTGCCAGTTCAAACATTAAAACTGAACGTTCATCCACCGGGGGGCGATGGACCCACCCTCAGCCCAGTGCCCATCCTACAAGTGGCATAAATGGTAGCAGCCCACCTTCTCAAGTTCCAGACTCAATTGCTACAGAAGTTACAGCCAAGGGTCTTTTCAGCCCTCCCTCACCCACCCTGTCCTCTCCAATTGCAGCCTCTCCTCTGCCCAGAGAAGACCGTCCCATCCACAGCACCCGTGGACCAGACTACGAGCTTCTCCAAAGACTGGCCGCAGGTGGGGCAGCTGGGAGAGTCCTCTTCCATCCACTAGCCCTTGGCCCCCAGGGGCCCCAGAGCCTCTATGCGCCAAGCACCATCCGTTATGCTCCACCTGAGCTGCCCACCGCACACACTGATGGCCACCGAGCTGACCACACCCCAAAATCACCTGCGTTCTTCCCTCATCTGCAAAGAATTGCAGGGTTGCCACCTTTCAGCGGTTTTTCACCCTCAGAGCCCCCATTTCCCCCAACACTGCCCTTCTGCATGAATGGACTGAGAGGGGCGGCAGGGACAGAAGAGGACTGAGAGAGAGAGGTTAAATATATACAGAGAAAGAGAGAGAGAGGAGATAAATTGATCTGTCCATGCTCCACTCATAAATGCATTCTTTGTTTCTAGGGCTGCATGATATACACATGATACTAGTATTGTGATTATATTACTACAAAAGGGTGTCATAGTGGGGCCCCAAGTGGCAGGAGGACCCTTGAGGAGTCATTAAAGGAAATAATATTTAATATTAGGGGCACAGGGCCCAGAATTTGCGGCAACACCCCTGTTACTACATACAGCCTGTGATTACGATCTTCGTAAAGATTGTGGTTAACCTGCAGTATTTAATCCAAAATGATTTGAATATTTATTTGTGTTAAAGGAGAACCACATTTTCACTGCTGTTTTTAAATTGATTACACACTATGGGGTCCCGAGTGGCTCAGCAGACTAAAGCACCGTCACTGTGATCTGAAGATCGCGAATTCAAATCCCAGGTCATGCTGCTTGCCATCGGCAGCCAGGGCCCGAGAAAGCAAAAATTGGCCGCCCTCTCTCTGGATGGGTAAGACGACCCATCACTACTACTTTGGCTGGCTCAGGTGTCTGCCAGGCAATACATCAGAACTGGGGATTCCTGCGCTTTCCTCTGAGCACATTGGCTGTTTGAAAAGAGCTTGACTTCACATGCATCAGAGGAGGCCTGTTTTAGACTACACCCTATTAGTGCCAGGACATTATAAATGACTGGGAGAGTCAATGAATGGGAGGGTTGATTGGCTACCAAAGACATTAAGGAGAAAATCGAATTTAAAAAATGATAAAAAATACTATACACAGTATGTAAACACAGTCCATGTATCAAAATGTATTATTTACTCAGTTCATATATCAGAACTAAGGTCCAAGAACAGCCCATTTCAGATTCACTGAAAAATAGTCTTATTCTGCAGTATCAATATTGCAAAGGCCAAAATCATGTTAACAGTTAATAAACTAAATATACTGTGCAGCCCTAACTTTTGCTCAGTTGGACGTTTTACCAAACCTTGGAAAAATTCGGTCAATTTAATAAGAACTTTAACACTACCATGACCAGATTACAGACTTGTTCATCGCAGCGTTATTATATGTATTTCTCTGTTTAAAATGCTATGCTGCCAAGCTGGACTGTGCTAAACTATAAAATACTAGCTTCTGCAGTCAAACTGTGCATAACATAGTCTTTTGGAATACAGCCATGTGTACACAATTCCATATTGCACTATTTGGATGGAGAAGCCAAAAAATCGTAACTTGCATCCTGCATTATAGTTTGGGCCGTACCAAATTCACAGCCATGAAAATGTAATACTGTGTTGGTACCTTAAGCTATATAAATTAAACTATGGCAAAGATACTTTTCAAAGGGCTCAAAACTGCAGTCAACATGTGCATGTTTACTCTGCAAGACCATATATTACATTATTTAACAACTGCCATGAAATCTAGCACTTTTATTGTAAAATCCATGACAGCTCAGAGAGACCTGGCCCAAGAAATTATGGAAAATTTACTGTGAATTTAGTATGGCCCTAGAAAGAAGAGAAGCATTTGAGACTCAGCCATAGTATCCTTTATTCTAAGCATCACGCCTAAGAGGTTTGTAAAGCTAGTGCTATCAGCTCCCCCTTGTGGAGAATTCTCAGCCTGCCAAACATGAGCACTAACGTTTCTGACTGAGTTTGATTTTGGTGTTTGGTAAAGCTTTTCCACCTCAGCCAACAGCTGGTATATAACAATGCTTTTGTGGGAGGAGCATAGATAGGCCAACAAAGATGGCACAACATTGAAAAAGATAAGGTGAGGTGAGAGCGGTGCAGGTATTTCAATCCGTCTTCCCAGCATCCTCTCTGGCTCACTCCTGAGTGCGCACAGGTCTTCCTCTCTCCGGACATGCAGGAAAAGCCATACTGTACAAATGGAGGTCATCACACGAGCCGGTAAATGGAGGGAATCTCCAGAAGGGAATGGATCCATTAATGGAATGAAAGGGACAATTGAGTGCGAAGGCACATCAGGACATGATCTGGACATTTGTCGAGTGCCCAAAAACAAAGATGTTCCTAGGCTGAGGAGAAGAAAGCACAGTCCCTTCACAGAGTGATCACGGTTAAGCCCCTTTGGCAGGTTTAATTCCTTTAAACACTGTAGTATTTTTTATTTTGTACAGAAACATACAATATTTGTCTCTTATTCTCGTGTCTTTGAGCTTACAAAAAAAAAAGAATCACTTGAGTGATCCATTCAGCCATATTTAAGAAATTTGGGATTTAAAGACTGCTTCCATGCAAGGCTCCAAAGCCCTATACAGATATTGTGAACAAAATAATGAACGTCATGAACTAACTTTCTTATTGGGTTTTGGCTCAGTTAGGGTGGGAGGGTGGGTAAGTGTGTTTTTCACTGTCCATCATGTCACATCCAAGCACTTACGACATCTGGTTTTGAACATATAGCACTTCATTCATGACCACATGTTCTGTTTGGTTCTACTGTATAAAAAACTGTAGTGGAATGGCTGTGGTCAATAAAAGAGATACTTTTTCGCCGACCTGAAAAATGTGAGAAAATAAGGTGTACAGGGATGCAAACACTGTGAGGACTGGAGGATGGGGAAAGGGCTAACGTTGGGAAACGTCAGTCCTGGGGCGCGCACAAAAACTTTACTTTCACTTTAAAAAAAGAGACCTGGAGCTGTAGCCCCTAAACCATGACCTAGACACACTCGTGCCCTAGGCATAATTTTTGAAATTGTGGAATATATTTGTGTTGTATAGCAGCATATCTGGTGTTGACATGTCTCATTTGGTGTATCTCATGTCTCATTTGGGGACAACTATGGTTTGAGAAGCGGGCATGGGACCTCCAAAAGTTAATGCTTTGATCCTGTGAACCAATAGGATACAAGTGCCCTGAGCAAGGTACCCCAAACTACTCTGACTGTGCTGCAAATGGAGATGAAGGGACTTCCCACCACTCTGGGCACATGTGTGCTCGCTGCCCCCTAATATGTGTTGCACAGATGGAATAAAGTTGGAGGTCCTATGCATGGTTCTTCCTTCCTTCCTTCTGTACCGCATCACCTTAGAAAAAGTGTGGGCTACAGTATTGCCTAGGTAGCTAACTACCTACCTAAGCCACCCACGCTGACCAACACACAGCTGTCATACCTTTATTTAACATTATTGATCAGTTATTAATGATATTTTTGGTCTGCTTAGTAGATTAAGCACAATGTACCTCACGTTTGCCAGACTTATCGTCCTTTTCCTTTCCTAGTGGTGGGGAACCGACTTCAAAGGATCGATTTCTCAGCTCCGAGTTGCCCGGGAGTCGACTCTTGACCACTGACTCGAGTGTTAAAGTACTAAAGTCAACTGATAACTCTGCTGACTTTCTAATAGTATAACTAGGAATGTAACTACCTTGTCATTGGTGGAGAAATCAGTTCAAGAAGACCTCAAGGTCACACTTAGTGAGAACACATAGCCTTTCCATTTATCTTCACAGTTTGAACCACTGATGGTGATGTAAGTCCAGACAGGAGTTTGTCAAAAACTTATGAATGAGCTCACTTTGGGAAATCCACATTGTCAACAGAACCCTATGGATACACACACATTGTGACAGCAAACAGACATCTCTCAATTATTTACTACTATATGAATTCTATAAACGAGCAAAATCTATGCCATGTTTATTCTCAGCCTCTGATTGGCTAGTACTTGTAGCCTTTGTTGGTTAGGAGTGAATCTTCTAAGAGGCAGAATGCCTGGGTGCAGTCCAGACAAGGAAAGCAAGTCATTCTGAACTACCTGACCCCCCCATGGCCCTCCATGGACCCTCCACACCATCCACAAATATCTCGTAGATGGCTCAAAAAGGCCATTTTTGAAGTTTGCATCTCTCAATTTAAAACTGGAAGGACATGGTCTCAAGAAGACAGCGGTCAGATTCAGTCATGTGGTTATTTCAGAAACATTCAAACACAGTAGTCTGTACTGTTTTTTTACTGCAGTTGTAGGCCTATCATTGTCCATACCAAACAAGACTTTTTTGTGAATGGCCATACGAGTTTTCACTGACTAAAGTCTTCTGTTTTACTTTGAAGTGAACGTGTGAGCGATGTGTTGAAATGAGTGTGTGGCTGAGTGTGTGTTGGGGTGGGGGGGCGGGATTACATACACACAAGTTGTGAAAAATGGCTCATGAGATTGATGTGGTCTCTTAACCTTTGCCATCACTGTGAATCTAACCTTTTTATGTTGAAATGTTTGTGAAAATACAACGGCATCAATCACGTTAAATGAAAATGAAAATCTGCAAAGATTATTATAACAATAATACAGATGAAATAATAAACTCTATTCCTGTAGTGGAGTGTCTTTATTTCCCCCTCTTTGTGTTTAAAGGAGGGATCAAAACTGCTTCACCACAGCCTTGTCTCGGAATATGATATTGCTATGGAATTGTAAAATGGTGATGGTTCCCTAAGGACTTTTTTAATGGATGGTTCTTTAAAGCATTTTTGTAAATGAATGTTTTAAAAGATTGTTCTATAGCAATTCAAGAATTGTCCTTGAAATTTCTTGCAAGACAAAAAATACAGAGCAGTTTTTAGGGCATAGTTGCACTAATAAAAGTTAATCATTCGCCACTGTAAAGGGCTCCAAGTGGCTCAGCGAACCAAGGCGCTGTCACTATGATCTGAGGATCGCGAGTTCGAATCCCGATCATGCTTGCCATTGGCAGCCAGAGCAAAATTGGCTCTGGGCGGGTAAAATGGCACTCTTGCCCCAGCACTACTAAGTAATGTTGGCTGACGTCAGAACTGGGAATTCTGTGCTTTCCTCTGAGCTCATTGGCTGCCCAGCGGCAATGTATCGGTAGCAGTTCGAAAAAAGGCGGAGCTTGACTTCACATGCATTGGAAAAGACCTGTGCTAGTAAAGGTGCTAGCCTGCACCCTCCTACAGTCAAGCACATTGCAAGTGTGATGGTATGAGTCAATGAATGGGAGGGTCCATTGGCTACTAACACATTGGGGAGAAAGTCAAGGTTAAAAAAAGCCATTGTAAGGGTGCCATGTTGGAATCATAGCAAAAATAAATTGAATTTTTGAGGCCCATTAGATCCTACTTATTTCAACTGGTTGCCAAGTCTGGTTCTGGAGATCAGAGTTCTGCTCTAATACAAACACTTCATCTTATAAACGTCTTGTTAATCAGTTGGAGCAGAAAACAAAACATAGCAAAATGTTTTTAAATTGAAAAAAATATGGCAGATGGAGCAAATATGGCTGCCGATAAGACCATTCCTGGGATTCTTTTGGAAGACATAATGTGTATAGGTTTTAGTTTTATTCTGTAAAAATGTTAGAAACAATACACTGATACAGTATCAATTCTCAAAAACAATAGTGTACATGTAGGGCTGTCATGATTGTAAATGTTCTGATGATTAATTGCCATATAAATGACAATTAGCAATTTAATCATCTCGTTTGTTCAGTGTAGACAATTAAAGACCAGGGGTGTATTTCCCAAAAGCCCTGTTGAAAAACTACCACCATTAAATGATAGAGAGACTATCACTCTCTCCATTGTTACCACTGCGTATGTTCAACAATGCTTTTGAGAAACACAGTCCAGATGTCTGGCTTTCTGTCTGTCTATATACATTAGCTCAAAACTGACCACAGACACAGCTTAAATTCAACAATACTCACTGCTGGCTAAAAGGCAGCATTTTTAGGTTAGCAACATAGCTTAATCCCAGTGTTAAGATTTCTCCAACAGGAACACCCTGCTGCTCTTTCCCATTGGACAGGTTTAACTTTGGGCTTAAATTAGCTAGATAAGCCAAGAAATCATGTTTTTTTAAAATAACCCACTGATCTCTTAAGCTGAAAGAATGCCAACATTTAGAATGTTTGTTTTCCTAAAACCCATCACATACTTTGTTATATACTTGATAACTGGAAAATAATGGTAGTCAGCTTGTCTCAAATAATTTGGACTGTTTAAATTTACACCCTTACCAAGAAAGAAGCAATTTAATTATTTTTTGGGGGGATATAAAGACCTCACAGTTTGTTTTAATTGTACATTTTAACATTGTGTGCACTTTTTAAACACCACACTCATATGTGTGGTGGTGCAAGTGCAGTAATGATTTTACAGCATTTGGTCCAGTTTATTCCTTGTGGTGACTAAGAAGCTGCTGGTTTGCATTCAGACAAGCTAATGTTGCATTTCTAGTGACCTCTAGTAGACATTTTTTTTTAAGCCTAGCAAACCTCTACCGATTGGTAGAGATGGCACAACCACCTTATGTTAAGTTCTTCAGTAAGATATAGTGACTCAAATGTGCTCTACCAAATGGTTGAGCAGAATGTTAAAAGGTTAACTGCAATTAACAAAATAATGACAGTTATCTCATAATCATGGCAGCCCTATTTACATTTAAAGATTGGTGCCAGACAGGCAGTTCATTTTGTCTTGTGCTTAAACTCCTGAACACTAGATGGCACTGTTATAATCTATCTTCAGCCAAAAGACTTTTCCACTTTAACAAGCAAGTAGCATAAGGGTGCAGTGCTAACGTTAGCTAAATATAATGTATTGTAACTCCTGTATATTGGTTCTGCAGTTTGTCAATACACAACCTTAGTTTGAAAGAAACATCGTTCAACCCAGACGTAGCAAAATGGTGCACGTTTTGAGACTGAGGATCAGGAAACACTGCTGTAATGGACTATGTGAGGATTTTGTGCTGATTGTGAAGTTCCCACGTCCTTACCCTCTTTAAAAACACACCAGATAGTGAAGGGAAGTGATCCGGCATGAATTGAGTGAAGTGATAAACTAGTCCAGCCTACTTTGTCAGCTCTTCCTTCAAAGCGATCTGGAGAGTTTCCCGCCATAATCTGCATGCAGATTCCTAACTCGCGGCCCTTTGGCTTTGAAGCTGGCTCGGTTATAGCCGTGCCGGGGCTGCAGGCTGGAGACAAAAGGCGAATGGAGTGATTGAAACGCGAGGCGCGCGAGCCATGGCAAGCGGTGTTGTGTTGTTTCAAGGAACCCCAGGGAGGGGCTCTGACATTGAAGACGGGTTAAGTCCTGTTTTACATTCAAGTGGCAGGCCGCAGTTCATTAGTGTGAGGATCATTCCCTCTTGACGACTGGAGGAATTGCATACTAAAGAGATGGAGTTGTTGGGGAGAAAAAGGCGAACGGCGCGTGCCTCGCCATAGCTGAAGTGACCCTAAGGCCTCTCCTTCACAAAAGCCTCATATGATATGATATGAGACTGATCAGGTGCTGTTGTCTTGATCACTTAAGGTGTACATGGGTTAGGACTTCTGTCTCAACAAAGAGTGCTCAAAGCGTGGCTTCGACACGTAGCCATTCCACGGACCCCTGAAGATCCTCCGGTTTTATGAACGCTGGTCAGGTGCTGTTGGGAGTGTGAGGTCTGGCCAGTGTGTGTGTTTGGGCGCGATGCCCTTTAGCCGTGTGGCGGCCCCTGCAGACACCCTGCATGTCAAACAGAGCTGCGCAGTCAGACACAGCCAAGGGAGGGGTGGAAAAGAGAGAGAGAGTGCGAGAGAGATAGGCAGACAGGCTGAGGGCCCAGTGCTGCAGAGAGACACACCCAGAATCAGTAACGAACAAACTGCGCCAAAACGCCAAAGGAGGAAGACTTACAGGACTTTGAACATGGAAGGGAACAGCGAGGAGCAGAGGGAGGAGGAGAGAGGAGGTCAGACTTGTGCTTAATCTAACTCTTGGCAGCCTAAATCTTCACAGACAGACATATGGTAACACACATCCCAGTGTATTTGATAGGGGTGGTGGGTTCAGGAGATGCTTCACATTTGAGCGATGAACTGGAGCCAGATGAACAGTCCCGACCAAGAGCGATTGGCCTGTCTCTTAGACTTCCATTTTTTACTGCCACAGCCTGTTTTGTCACATGCTGAAAAATGGCCCTCGCTTCTGACAAATCTGTGAAGCAATAAGGCCTTAAGGGTTCCTTAAAGCTTATCCCAGAAATCATATTTACAATTCTCCACTTTCCTCATACATCGCTGCTCAGCCAAGACATGTTTTGCTTCTTTAATTTAATGTTGCTTACATTAACACTCAATAGTCACCTAAACATCTGTCATTTGTGACACCATTAAAACATTCAAACCACATCCAGATCTTAATTAACGGTGTCCTACAATGGAAAGCTTGGGAATCACTGTGGTGCCCCCCCTTCAAACACAATTACAGCTTTAATTTGAGGACAAGTAAACATTCATTTTCAATTCATAATTCATAACATTCCTCTTCACTCACCTCCTCTCTCTGACACTTCTCTTCCATGCCTTGCACCACTTCTTTGCCCTGTTTTTCCTCAGATCTCCACGATGATTCATTTTTCACCTATTTTCAGCACCCACACCGTATCATCATCATGGAAAACATGGTAAAAGAACAAAAAAGCAGACAAAACAATCCCCTAGAAGTAAATACAACTCCATGTGGTCACTAAACAAAGACAGAAAAATGTGTTTTTGTTACATGTAAGCAGTAAAGCAGCCAATCAGAGCACAGCGGCCACCACTACACATTTTATTTGGGCAACCATCATCTCCACACAACCCATTTGATTAGTAACTTCTCTTGCACACTCTTTAATTCATCATCAATTATCATCCTCTTATCTCTCCTCTTTGTTTCTTCCTCAGCTCTCCAGTCGAGTGGGTTCATTTCCCATCCGTTTTCTGGCATCCACTGTTTTTAGCTCCAAACTGCTGCCAGCTGTAAACCAGCCAATCAGAGCTGAGCTCATGAATTGTTTAATAAGCTTACCATAAAAGGGAAAACAACTTGTTTCAGGAAGAGGCAAAACCAGTGTTTTAAATGGACATCTAGGCATTTTCACATAAACTGTCATAAATACAAAGCACTGTGAGCCAATGAAACTGCTGACCAAATGTTTTGGTGTGAGATTATATTATTTCTTTGCCTGCTAGCTTGAAAAGGGACAGATTAGATGACTTTTGGCATCCAGAAAAACTACAAAACACAGGAATAGGATGAGGTTACAGCTTACATCACAATCTTCCATAAATGACAGTGGCAGGGATGCCAGATTCTCATTGTTTTCTTTTTATCTGTGAGACATCACTACAGCGAACGTCAGCACAGTATAAACAGTTTGCTCAGATAAAAATACAGTCTCTGCTTCTGTGACTCTCCCTTTTTCTCTTCCTCTGACATCTTCTCTGGTCTCTTCACAGCCTCGGCCATGATTTCCATGCTGGGAATAATGAGTTAGCTTCTTATAGCTAGCTGAAGACTCTTAGTTGGTATGTGGCATGGTGCTGTAAAACATTACAGTTCTCAGGAGAGGTCTTGTGCCCACTAATCCAAAGTTATACAGCAGGCAACAGACACCATTCAGGCAAGTCAGTGTAACATAAAAATGATTTTAACTGTTATTTTAAAGTGTCACAGTGTTGCATTAAGATCTCACAGATTGATTGTTGTAGTAAAAGAGCCCAATATGGACTTCAAACATATCCTCTTTAGCTGAATGACTACTTCTGAGAAGAGAAAAATACGCTTCCTGGTCACATTGTGTGTTAATGGTGGTTCTCATTTCAGGCACCTGCAGATGTTGTTACACAAGGATGATCAGGCTGTACATACCTACGAAGTGTGTGAAGGGATTCATAGACTGAGAAGAGTTGGTATAAGGCAGTGTCTTGTTCCATGGGTGGAAAATGGGTCACACAGCAGATGTTAATGATTGGCTAAAAGGATTTGGGTGCCAAAGGCCAGCGTGTGAAGGAAGTAGCTGAATTTGCAGGTGTATTAAAGCACAGTCAAAACAGATCTGCATGCCGAAAATCCCCATCTACAAGCACCGGCAGGCACCTTTGGGTTAAGGTTAGGTCCTTCACAACCAATATCTGAAAGAACACTCCACATAAAACTGCACACTATAAACATATGGAGCAGAAGTGCACATAAGAGTCCTTCAGCCTTGCTGTTGGTCACAATTCTGGCTAGAATTTGCTGTAGACTGGTACACTATGGTCTTTGGTGCCCTTTTTGCCAATCATTAACATCTGCTTTGCAGCCTGTTTTCACTGTACTGTACCACCTCGTCTCAATCTATGAATCCCGCCACACACCCTGCAAGCGTTTATAGCCCAATCGTTCATGAGCAGCGCCATCTGCAGGACCCTGTAGTTACTGTGACCTTAAACATGCAAGGTGATTTTTTAAATTTTTTGCCTGGGGCAGATTATTTCTGTCTATTTCCCCTTCACGCTTCAAATCAGAGGGAACTTTACTTTTTTAGAAACTAAAGGAGCTTCATCAAGGTCTTCTCTCAGAGCACTGATCAGTCATATCAGTTTTAATGTCACACATTCCATAAAAATGAAGGAAGACAACTGCACCACTGCCTCAATAGTCTTGTTTATGTACATATTCATAGCCTCATTATGTACAGTAAATAGCATTGAAGGTCATGCATCAACACAGTCTATAATCCCACAATGATGACAGCACACAGAAAGCATACAATGAATGTCACATGGCAATTCATTTCAAGAAAATTGTACAATTTTCTTCTCTCCATTCTTTCACACAGTGGAAAAAGTTTTCACAGTGGAAAAAGTTTTCAAGCTTTACAAGTTCAAATCAAGCAGTTAAAAGGTCTCGTTGCACCTTCCCCTTTAAATCAGTGATGTTCGTCCAGCTTCACCAAATCTAGGCTAAACGAGTTTAGCAAACTTACAATGTAGGATCAGAGTTTTCTATCAATGTTTCCTCTAAAGACTGTCTGACAAGAAGCTGTATCCTCTGAAAAACGTCAAATAAATAAACAAGCAAACAAAACCTCATGTATGTACACTTTTACATGGTTTCTGCACTTTGACCAGGTCTACATTTAATCTATGTCCATTCTGATCAGCCGCAACAGTACAGAGGAAGCAAAGAATGAATTATCTCAAAGAAAAATTCTCAAGAATGGTGCACGTGAAGGTCTGGGATCTAGTCAGCGGACAATTCTCATAGCTGTGGTCAGTCAAATGGGCTGGAGCGTCTCCAAAGCAGTAAGGCTTGTAGGTGCTCCTGGCCAGCAGAGGTATGTGCCCATCATCAGTATCCTCCACAAAATAGATCTCAATCCATCTGAGGGATGTGATGGGACTGCAAGTTCAATTAATGGTGGTTCCACCTCACAGCATGCCTTAAAGGTTCTGATGCTAATATCGTGGCATCAGATATCTTCAAAAGTCCATGACTTGGTAAGTTTTGACACTGAGAACCAACAACATATTAGCCATATGTTTTAATGTTATAGCTGATTGGTGTAAAAGTTAAAGTAGGACCAGTGTCTATACTCTGTCAATATGTATTATCCAATGGTAATCTTTTTAGACCCGGTCTAGAAACCTACTCCCAGGAACAGTATCAAGAATTTATACTGCAAATAAAAAGCAGTGAGAAGTTTGAGTCAGTACAGTCTAGACCCTGAAGGGCTTTATCTGACTGAGCTGCTCTGGGCCTGATGCCAGTGAAGGGAAATCAAAACTGCACATGTGGACGAATTCAAATGTCAATTTCTATACAGTGATGTCCCACCCTCGCAATTTCAATTCAGATCAATGAAGGACCTGTTGAATGGATTATTGATGTCTGGTTGGCTGAACAATAGGGTACATACAGCATCAAGAGTGAGCAGCAAAAGATGAGGAACATGTTCAAAACAGCTCAGCGTTCTCCCTCTGAGCGATCTGTGCAATGTGCACTGAATCTCAAAACTACACAGACAGAGTAAGCACATATAAGCCCAATGTAGACTCCACAATCTCATTTTAGACTCTTACTAAGGTTTAAAAAGCCTGTTTGTTCATTCCACCATAAATTAAACTAAAATGGGTTACTCTCCCAAAGCTTCTAAAAGTAACCATCATCATCTGATCAGACATTTTTCTCAATGCTGTGTCAGTCTGTGAGCCCCGGGAGCCACGATTACAGTCTAGGCAAAAGACGTCAATAGAAACAAAGTCTAGAAGCCAATGAGAAGATGCCATTTTAGTGACCATGGTCAAACTTAAACCAAACATGGAAATGAAATACTCTCCTCGGTTAAGCAGCCATGAAGGGGCTCCACACTTTCACTGGTGGTTTTTTGAGGCTTAGCATCATCACTATTACACTGAGGGCTTGTTTCTTATGGAGCCCATGTTCTGCTCAAGTTCACTGATCATACAAACCTGACTTTAAAACAGATATTATCTGATTATTCTGCCAAGCTTTCACTGCCATCATCTCATACAGTCTGGCATGTAACATTCTTAAAAGACCACTAAGATCATACAGTGTAAACCCAGATTAAGACCTCAATCTAATTTAATCTGAAAGAGATTGTGTACAGGACCCAGCAGTAATCGGATAGTCAAAGTCTTCTACATATTCAACAGCACACTTCTCACTTATACTACTAGTGCATCTCCAAAAATGAGAACATCATGAAAAAGTTCATTTGAGCGCATAATTTAATTCATGGTTAAATCCTGTCATACAGTTTATATTCACTGCATGTAAAGTGTCATTTTATATCTCATTGTTTTAATGTTGATACTGTTTGAACTGTAATTTACTCAAACTTGAAATCAAACATTGTAATAATTAGAGATTTTTGATTTCTGTGCAGTAAAACTGAAAGACTTGAAATGTCACTGAATGTGTAATAAACAGAAAATGAGTTTACCTTTGAATTAAATTATGCAAAGCAATAATCGTTTTTTAGATGCACTAGTATACCAGCAAAGGTGAAACACATTGGTTACACCTTTTCATTCAATGTTTTTTTTTCCTTCATTGTAAATGAATACTGAAGTCATCCAGACTATGAAGGAACACATAAGGAATCATGTAGTAAACTTAAAAGTGTTAAACAAACCAAAACATGTTTGAGATTTTAGATTCTTCAAAGTAGACACACAACTGATGTCTCAAACACATTAAGAGGCAAGAAATGTCAAGAACTCTTGACAAGACACAGCTGTTAACTGAAAGTCATTCCAGGTGACTACCTCATAAAGCTGACTGAGAAAATGCCAAGAAAGCTGCCACCTAAGCAAGAGGTGACAGAGAAAAAAAAGTAAAAAATGGAATGAGAAACTTTTTACTGGTACTGTTTCATTGCTGAAGAAACTGGGGAAAAATTAAAATATTTCTACATTACCTTTTGTTTTTTTCTGTATGTGCTAAAAGAAAAAAAAACTGCACACTAAATGTGCAGAACTTCTCTGTAAAATGTACTTTTATTTAGAAACTGAATAAAACGTGTACTTTAGCCCAGAGAGACTCAACTGTTGCATAATAAAGAATGTAAAAATAAAACTGAAACAGGATATTTGTTGTACTGGTGCATCCAAAAACTAGAAGTGTGTGAAAAGTTCATAATTTAACTAAAAACAGGTGAACAGTCATATATTCTATGTTTATTACATGTAAAGTGACATTTCTCAAGCCTTTATTTTAACGTTTTGTTGTTTTGGAGGGTCAAAAGAACATTTGTAAGCATACATGTGAACATTAATGATACCTAGATCAGTGTTTTCCAACCCAGAGTGGGATTTTCTATTGAAGAGGGTCGGGGGGGCTTTGGTTTCACTTTCCATTTGCAGGTTGTGACAACACTGTTCTTGGTGAAGTCTGAACATTTTGCCATGGCACAGCTGACTTGTTTATATTTATTTGCCTCAAACTCATGAAAACTTGTTTTTTTTCTTTTTCATTTTACATAAAGTAACTGTAATGTACCGTAATAACTGTGGAAAACAACTGTGTTCAAATGAAATAACTGCAGATAAACAATTGAGATAAGTGAGGAATACCAGCCAGCGAGGTGTCCCATTATATGAAATTAATGGATGAGGTGAAGGTAAAGAAAAGGTTTCCTTTGGCAAGTGCATTACTTTGGTATAACGGGACACCTTGGCAGCCAGTTTCCCCCTTTTCCATGTACAAAGAAAACAGGAGAGGTCATCTAAAAAGAAGCTGAATAGTTTGTGATGGGTCAGGCTGTCAGGATGAGAATAAAAGCTAGTCTAGTTTACTTTACTTTTATTGCTGCCATGTAGTTTCCAGCATTTTTTCCCCAAAATCTCTGTATACCATTCACTAATAACGTTTATCACATAAATTGTACATTTGTAGTAGCTACTCTATCACAGGTTGTCAATAAATAGATATTTATTATAGTTTCTATGGTCAGGGATCAACATTTCTGAAGCGCTGATATAGAACAATGACTTAAAACCTGTTAGAATTGATGCAGTGCATCAAAAACTTTAACTGAATAAATAAATCTAAATTTTTTTTAAAAACTCTGTGTTCATAATTTAATTCAAAAAGGTAAACATCATATTTTCACTTAATTACAAGTGACATTTCAAGCCTTTGTTTTACTGTTGATCAGTTTGTCTCATCAGAAAATTAGAAATCCAGAATCTCAAATATTAAATTTTCCAGTCAATTAGTACATAATCATTATCAACATTAAAAAAGACCTGAAATATGGCACTTAACATGTGATTTATATAAAATATATAAGACTTTAGCTTTTTGAATTAAATTATGAACCCAAACATTTTCACAATATTACATTTTTTGGAGATGCACTACTAAACACCTACCAGCCAATCAGAAACAAGCATTTATCATCTCTATGGTGTAATGTCATATAACTGTAATCAAATACTTATGTAATAAGGCCGAGTGCACTGTAGCTTTAAAACAGTGTGTCCAAACTACTTCAGCTACGTTCCAAAGAAAAGTTCATTAACTATGAACATCTTCACTCACTTATGAAGACAGTGGGCATTACTGGCTGTAGCACACCTTCTCCATTCACCCCCTTAACATTAACCAGCATAAAGATACTCTGGATTGCTGACGAGAACCTTTTTCCCCACACTGATCTGAGAACAGTTTATATCTATGAATGAGATGTAGGTACAGAAAGCTGGTCTTGAACCAGTAGTCACACAGTACAGGACGTCTCTCTCTCTCTCTCAATTACTTCTCCTGGCCTCTCTCGTCCGCATGCCGTCTGTCTCGCCGGGCCCTACACTCTGCACATTCACTTCCTTCCTCAGCACCCTCCTCCTCCTCATCCTCATCTCGGATGATCTCCACTTCAAGGCGGCCAATGTAGAGGGATACTGCACACAGCCAGAAGAGGGCGACACTGGACACCACAGTAGTGTGGAACAGCGCAGATGGCAGAGAGAGTAGCATAAATCTCCTCAGAGTCAGCAGACTGCCCACATAGGACGCTCCACCGAACGACACACACACTCCACCCAAGATGAAGAAGGCTAAGGACATTAAATATAAAAGAGGATGTTATTGCAGTATCCAAGCAATTAGGTCAAGTACTCAAACTATTTTTTCTAATCATATTTTTCTGATTATCAGGATCCGTATTTGATCTCCATGCCAATAAAAGT
>BRDA01004061.1:39312-50671 GCA_036984385.1 Crenuchus spilurus | reverse complement strand
GCCCCCCACCGACTGAAGGAAAATGTTTGGTAGTGGTAGTGAAATTTTCAAATGCAAGCTAACTAAACTTAAGTCTGCTTTTGGCTGGCTCTGAACACTTATTGACCTTTATATCTTGATGCGCCTTACTTACATGCAGCATAGCTTACTTTACTATGATCTAGCATGTGATCAGCTACCTAGCAAGTTTAGGTGATTACATTATTTGATGTCCGCATTTTAAATGCACAACTGTCAGAATTATAATGAAAAGACTGTTACATTAAAATGAAAATTCCATGGTCACTTTCACATAATATTAAGATGTTTCTTCTTTTATGAGCAACTATTGCATTTTTTTGTGAAGCACGCTGAAGCACCATGTGAAAATGGCTGCAACGACTTCACATTACTGATCACATACCGCTACAAAAAAGCTTCATATTATAGAAGAAGCCAAAACAAACTGGAATCGCACAGCGGGAAAGAAATTCTGTCAGTGAAAGCTGTATTCATGACTGGGGAAAAATAAAACAAGAAAGAAACGTGTGTGTGAGACAGAGAGTTGATATCCAGTGTTGGAAAAATGGCTTTGTGATGTGAAGTAAAAAGTTTTTCCAGAATTTTCTCTTCTGCAGTTAGAGGGTGCAGGTTATTCACGTATATACAGTATATTTTACGTGTCCTGCTCTGCCAAAATCAGATTGTACTATTCAGAAAAAAGAGAGAGGGGTGAAATGACAGAGTAATAAATAAATTGAGAAAGATGCTATAGCAAATCACAACCATGTTTAATTTGCTTATTTTAAAAGATGAAAATATATATTTTACTTCAAAAGCCTACACAAGACAATACTATTAAAATAATATTAATAGCCTTTAAAGGGCCCCATGTCAGTGCCAAGCTCTTAGAATCATCCTAAAAATGGCAGCTCAGCTTTCATAAAGATCTTGTCTCACTTCTTGCTGCGCTCTTGACCAATGATTTGTTGCTAGGATCATTATGAGTTTCATATTTTACCTACTTTTTAGCCCAAGAGAGTACCGTACACTACATTTCAGTGCTTGTTCTTGGCTGACATCATAACAGACTATGAGTTAATTTACAAAGTAGATTAAAAGACCAAAGTAACATTTGTCTTTGTTTTTAAATCTTTCCAAATTAAGTAAAAATATCAAGCGAGCCTTTAGTCCCAATTACATTTACATTTAAGGCATTTAGCAGACACTCTTATCCAGAGTGACTTACAGTTGGTGGTTAGGTGCCTTACTCAAAGGCACTTCAGTCATGACCTGCCCAGAGATCAAACCAGCAACATTCTGGTCATTGGACCAGATCCCTAAACCACCAGACCTCTGCCATTTTCCTTCTCCGCACTTCTGGGTAATTCAGGGTAATAAAAATATGTATTCAAGATGTACTGATGCCTGAACGCTGTGTCTGATTTTGTATATTAAGGTCTGCTGATATGAAAGAAGTTGAAGAGTGGAGGAAGATGAACTGAACAATTTTTATTTAAATTAAAATAAAACAGATTTTTTTTTACCATATCCCGCTTCTCGTCCTACATCACTCTGTACAAAGGCAATGACTCCAATCCCAGTAGCCAGTAGACCATTACGAAACCAGGACAGGAACCCTACCATGAAAACAAACAGATTTAGCTGTAAAGTGCTCGTCATAAATAAATTCCACCTCAAAATTAAAAAAAATTCCACCTCAAAAAAAAAACTGTCTTATTTTATATATTACATGAAAGTGACACATTTAGAATCTCAAATTAGAATATTTCATCTGGAGCAAATTATTATTCAAACAGCATCAACATTAAAAAGGCTTGAAATACACTTGAGGAAATACACTTTTCATTACAAATACATTTTTATATTTCAAGATATATAATTACGTTTTATGTGTAAGGAATATAAAATATATGACCATTTAACTTTTTCAATTAAACTATGAACACACATTAACTTTTACAATATTCCAATTTTTGGAGATTTGTTAGTAAATAGGGTGACATGACTAAAAAAGCAAGCGAAAATATACATTAAAAACTACATTTTATCAAATTAAATAAACAAATTTATAAACAATATAAACGTAAGTTGAGTAATAAAAGCAAGACAAAAACAACCAACAGAATGCAAAATTAAAAATATAAAAAATATAATATATAAGCAAAATTAAAAGCACTACTAGAATTTCATTTAAAAAATCATGAAATAAGAAAATAGATAAAAATGCGTCTCTGGTAACCATTAAATATCATTCGAGGATTCGAATCCCGATCATGCTGCTTGCCATCGACATCCAGGGTCTAGAGAGAGCAGAATTGGCTGCGCTGTCTTCAGGTGGGCAAGATGGCGTACTCTTCCTAGCACGATATAAACTATATAACTATGACTTGGGCGTCCGCTGTGCAATGCATTACAACCGGGGATCTGTGCTTTCTGTGCTAGATGCCCGGGGGCAATGTATCACCAGCACTTTGGGGGTAAAAAAGGGGCTTGAAGTTACTGATATCGTCTGCTCGCCTGCCACATTGCAAGTGATAGTGATAGGGAGAGCTGATAAAAGGGGCCACTGAAATATATTGTGAGAAAATCAGGGGTAAAAATAAATCAATCAATAAATAAAATATCTATTATACTACACAATCATTTTAAACATATTTAACTAATTAATAAAATTTTAAAATATAGAAAACATGCTATAACCTTTGCACAGGCCAGATTTTAGTTTTGCATTGCCTTTTAAATAAACTGTGTAACAGAAATGGTTATTGAGTAACGAAAATAAAACTTAACCCTTAAACACTCATTTAAAGAAGTCCTTCTATTTACACCAATTAGCCATAACTTTAAAACCACCTGCCTAAAATTGTTTACGCCCATCTCTTGCCACCAAAACAGCACTGACCTGATATGACATGGACTCTGCATGACCTTTAAAGATGTCCTGTGGTGTCTGACACCAACACATTAGCAGCAGATCCTTAAAATCCTTTGTGTTGCAAGTTGAAGCCACTGCAGATCAGACCTGTTTGTCCAGCCTATTCAATGGAGGTCTGGTTAGAAATCTGGGGAATTTGGAGGCCAAGTCAACAGCTTAGACTTATCATGTTCATCACACTGCCTTTCCGCCTTCTCAAGTGAAAGTGACACACTGATCAGTTTGCTTGCACACAGAGGAATTTGACTTGACTCATCTGTGAACTGAAACACATGAACACGCAGTGAGAACACCTGTCCGGAGAGGTGCCTTGCTCAGTAATGTCCTGTCAGTTCGAGGGATTAAACCAGCGACTGTTTGGTCACAAGGCTGGTTCCTTAACTATATGCCACTTCTGCCCCACAGTGCAGAGTGCATCCTGGTGCACATGATGTAAACTGTAATTCATCAGACCAGACTGTCTTCTTTCATTGCTCCAGGGTCCAGTTCTGATGCTCAAAGCTCAGGCACTTCTGACTTAACTTTGGGTTTTTTATGTTACGTTCGCTCTTCTGTAGGATCAGATCAGATCCAACATCAATGTGCCTTGGGCACCCATGACCCTGTCACAGGCTGTTCTTCTTTGAACCTCTTTTCCTACTAACCACTGCAAACCTGTTTTGGAAATTTTCTGACCAAACTTTTTATTATAATTAAGTGCCGTTAAGTCAATTCTAACTGCTAGTGATCATGTGGACAATGTGTCTCTAAAACATCCTGTCTTCTGTTTGGGTCTTCATGCTTCTTAATGGCTTGATCAGATTATTTGATTGTATCCATACATCTTGTTGGTGGTCATCTTCCTCTTTCATTTAAAAAAATAATAATTTATTTATAGGTTTTTGCCAATTTTATCCCCTTCCCAATGTAGTGGTAGCCAATTAGCCCATCCCCTCCGTTAGGCCTCTCCCCATCACTTTGCAATGTCCCTGACTCTAGGAGGGTGCAAGCAAACACAAGCCTCCTCCGTTGTGTGTGATGCAGCCACCGCGTCTTTTTGAACCACCGCTGATACACCGTCACTGGAGAGCCTAACGCGCTCAGAGGAAGGCACACAGGGTCCCCAGCTCCAATTGGACCAATCAGTAGCCGGCGAACATTGCAATGTGTGAGTGATAGGGAGAGTGAGAGTGCCATCTACCTGCCCAGAGACAGCACTGCCTGGCTGTTGATAGCAAACAGCATGACCGGGATTCAAACTCACAATCCTCGGATCATAGTGGTAGCGTCTTTGCCCGCTGAGCCACTCGGGGCCCCGTCTTCCTCTTTCACCTTCAACTGTTCCAGCTTAACAGTCTTCATGTGACCTGGTTCTTCTTCGTAATGTGTCTAAAATAAGAGATCTTGAGTTTGGTTTTCTGGGCTTCTAGTGAAAGATGAGCTTTCATTTGGTTGAAGATCCATTTATTTTTTATCCATTTATTGGTTCTCGCAAAACTCCAACATCAGAGTTCAACAAAGGCATTAATATTCTTCTTGTCCTGCTTTTAATTGTCCAGCTTTCATATCAATAACGAACCATAGAAGACCAGTCTGGACACTTCTAGTCTTTATTTGAATAGACAAAGTAAAAAGACAAGTTGTGATCACAAGTGACTTCAAGGAGTGACTGTTCACTTGCCGCTGAATATATCCAGCCCTTGACATGTGTGTCCAAGTGACAAAATAATCCTCCGTATTCAATTCACCTGGTTTTAATGTTATGGCAGACCAGTGTACGTTTTGAGAAGGAGGCAAAGAATTTAAACCTGAGTGCCAAGAGCCGTCCAGCTTCACTAAGTCTGCCCACAATCTGTATCTCACCTGTTTCATGAGACTTCCTCAGCATCTGTGGAGAGTTTAGAAGATGGGACATGTTACTGTTAAAAATGACTAGGACTGAGTTTCTGGTTCACACAAATCCATAACGTTTGTGATTTAGTGAATCAGAAAGTAAATAGTAATGTTATTCTGTATGAGCACACAAAGTACAACTCTGAGCTTGTTCTCGCGCTCTCTCTCTCTCTCTCTCACACACACACACACACACACACACACACACACACACACACACACACACACAGAGTCTGAGCTTTCAGTTTCTGTGGACTTCTCAGTCTAGATTTCTCACACACACATCACTGTAAAATATGGTGTGTGTGTGTGTTTGGGTTAGTTCTTCATGTAAACACTAATGTTTGTAATAAGGTTGGCTGTTCCTTGTACAGTTACAACATTAGTTCTCTGAAAATCTCTTCATATCCAAACAAAAGCTGTTACTGTAACTGAAATGTCCCTAAATGAATCGATATCGATGAGGATACCCAGCCTTAGTTACTACTCTATGTACTAGTTTCCTAAACAGGGATTAAGTCTAGGACTACATAGCATTTTGAATAGAGATTCTGCATTGAAACAAAAAAGCTTAGTCCCAGACATCGAATACTAGCTTGACTACATGAACACTATATGTCCAAGTGTTTGTGGACACCCTGTCTAATGAATGAAGTTATTTCACGTTGATACAGACGTGTGTGTACACACACAGCTTGTTAAGTCCCTGTAGAGAAGTACTGCCAATAGAATAAGACTCTCTGGAGCAGATTGACTCTAACGGCACTGTGTGTGGGCTACAGGAGTATAAAACCCCTCAGCACTGAGCTGTGCTCTCTGGAATGATAGTCCATCCAAAACTTTGAGGATGAGTTGGTGATGATCGTTCAGCATCCTCACTAACACTCATCACTGAATGTAATCAGATCCTCACAGCAATGCTCCTGAATCTAAAAAAAATCCTTCCCTGACAGTAGAGACTCCAAGAAAAGCTGGATAAACTCTGTTTAATACCTGAGATCATAAAAAACTATAAATGAGCAGGTGTCCCTAAACTTTTGTCCACCGCTGGGCTGTTTATGTGACTATTGATGTTGTGTATATGTGATTTCTGGCTGAAGTGTAGCTCTGGGCATTAAGGCAGCAGTAATAACAGAAGGTGTGTTGGTTTGTACCAGTGCGTCCGCTTTGTCCAGCTCTGTGAACTGCTGCTGCGGTTCGGTTCTGGTTCTGATCCACGCGCTCTTGTCGGCGAGACCTCGGCGCTCAGCGCGCGCGGTACCGGAGCGCCTCAACAGCTGGGCCAGAGGAGAGAACCTGCGGAGAACCCGAGCTGAGAACCAGCGCAGAGAAGCCATGACTGTCCATAAGACACCAAACACGACGTTTAACCTCCGTGTGAACTTTCACCTCTCAGTCACAGCACCGGAAACACTACAGCGACCCCTGCAGCTCCGGAGCCGTGCACAACACAACACGCTCAGTCCTCCTCATACACTTCAGTTTAACAGCCATAATATTTATATTCATCACGTTTTATTTTAATGAAGTGACGTATTACAACCTTTAAATAAGGAAAAGTTGGGAAACTGAAAAAAGGCAGTACGAGCTTAAGATATGTCGTGTTTTGTCTGGTCCTTTGTTACATCCATTCCTGCATTTCAGGTATGCAACACATTCCAGAAAAAGTTGTATAGTAAAGCATTTATCACTTTAATGCTGTCATTCATCACAACACTTAACAGAAGATAACAAATGTTTAAGATATGTTGTCCTATTGAGGCAGGCCAGTACCTGAACCCTCTTCTTCTGCAGTCATGTCTGTAATATGTGCAGCATGTGGTTTTGCATTGTCTTGTTGAGGAACTGTGTGTGTGTGTGTGTGTGTGTGTGTAGTACAGAAATGTCCAACATCTGAAAAGTATGTTTATTTACACTCACTACTTGGTTGGGACTCCTATACCACAAATCAATGATGCAGGGCGTGGAAATAATCACCTTGTGGCCGTGCTGAAATGTTCCTGAAGCCCAGGTTGCTTTGATAGCAGTCTTCAGCTCATCTGTATTGCTGTGTCGGGTGTTTCTCATCTTCCTCTTGACAACACTACACAGATTAAAAATGTGGCAGCTGTATCTGAATGATGTACAGTGTTTATACAGGGGCAGCCATGGCCTGGCGATTAGAGATCTGGTCTTATGATTGGAAGGTCACCAGTACAATCTCCAGTCAGGGAATGACTGAAGTGCCCTTGATCAAGGCACCTAACTCCCACTTGCTCCCCGGGCGCCATGTATAGTGCTGCCCACCACGTCAGGCATGTGTTCTCACAGCCTAGTGTGTGTGTTTCACAGCACTGATGGGTTAATTGCAGGTGTCAAATTCTGTTATGTGCAATCTGTAAGGTTTTGGGGGTGCAAGGTTCCCCCAATTTCTTTTTTATTCCCCATTTCCAATATATATCTGTGTATATGTAGCAAATGGACTCATTTAAAATAATATTAATCATTTAGACTCATATAGCCACTTGGTAATCATATTCTAGAATTATTTAGGGTATCTAGTTAAAATATATCATTTGTGTTTCTTTTATGTTATAGCAGTATAATCCTTTCAAAGTAAATCTGTCATGTTTGGTCTAATTAAGGTCTCTTTGGAGCCTAAACCAGTAAAGCAAAGCCCGGCAAGGTTGGGCAAAACAGATAACAACAGGTTGCTGACATGGTTTACTCCCAAAGTATAAACACATCCCTAAGACACACAGACCTTTGCCCAAAAACACACACACACTTCACCATCCAAATTAGAAAACATTATCACACCACATATTCATTTTTACTTGTTCATAAATCATTTCATTTACTTTGTAATAACGGACAGATTTCTGACGTATTGATCTTTGAATTTTTTAGTAAGACTATTAGTTTTGTCTCCAAGATAGCGCTCGGAGCCCTCTGTTAATCACCCTGATTATAAGAATGACTCTGACATGTCACTTTGACCTCGTCAGATGGTGACAGAAAAGGCTGATTTTGATTGGTTAATGGGACATCTCCCGAATATCTATTAGATATGCTTTAGTCAGTCTATGATGGCACCCTGAGAGGCCATGCCTGATGTCCGAGGCACTTTTCTAAGTCAACAGCCAAGAAGACTTGGAAATTTCTCTTCAGCTTGACTCTCCTCTGATGAACTCTGACTTATACTTACTCTAACTTGATTTGAACCTGTTTTTCCATTTTCTTTTCCCTGTTTTTCATCATCTTTACTTTAAACATAAAAAGGGCTTTTTGACATGTTTTTTCCAAACAATAAACTGAAGAAAACTCAACCTGGACTGTATTCAATTTTCTACTGGACATTTTTCCCACCAAAACACACCAAAATATTCTTACAGTCACATTGGCAAAAATTGAATCAAATCAAATCTAGTCAATACGGTTTGATTAGTAATTCACTGAAACTTTAAATTAAATATTCTAATAATCTGAGATTCTGGATTACTGATTTTCATGAGCTGCAAGCCAAACCAATTAACAGTAAAATAATAATCAAAAAACAAACAAACAAAAAAAAAATACATGCGCACACACACACACACACACAATTGTCAATATTTTGATAATTTAATGATTAATATTAATATTTTTTATGAGACATCTCTAAATAATTACTAAATATCTCAAAATAAAAAGCTAATATCTCTAAATTGTGACTTAATATATCAAAATAATGAGTTAATATCTAAATAATACGATATTACAATTCAACATGAGTAAATGTATAAAAATAAGTAAGTAAAAATGTGTAAATATTTCAAAATATTGACTTAATATCACACAATAATGAATAAATAACTGAAGGTAATGATTAGTATAAAATAACAATGTAAATATTTAAAAATGACATAACATTGAATTTAATAATTAACAACAGTATCTTGCTGATTTTGCAGAGAAGCTTTGTTCAATAAGTTTGTTCTGAGTGAACATTGCTGTTAATTGTGGTGAATGGCTGTACTTTTTGCTGCGGCCGCACGGGGGCGGTGTTGCATTAGAAGTCAATAGTTAGAGGAGCCGCTAGACTTGCTCGACCCGTCTGAGAGGAAAATCTGCTTACTGTGTTTTTATCACTGTGTTGTACTATTATCTGAATTGTTAAACTACTGTAGTCTATTGTATTTTCTCCTGTTTGTCTGTGTAGTTATAAATAGTCTGTTTAGGTCATGCACAGGTCAGGTGACTGTGTCCATACCAGCCTGCTTTTGACCCAGGATGAACTCACCTACAGATTAGTTCACATGAGCTGAGACACATATAAGATGAAAGTTAATTTATGCTTTATTAAAATATGAAAATATTTTCTGCACATTTTACTGCACAATTTATATTTATTAATTTAACTCATAAAAAATAAAACAATGTTTTATGTACCATAACTACAGCTGCATGTTAAAGAGTAAATGTGCAGTAAAATGTGCAGAAGCTTGTTCTCTGTAGAACGTTCACTTAGAACATGAACTAAACCAGGCTTGCACTAATTTTTGCAGAAGAGTGTAAAAGTGTGTGTGTGGGCCTTGTGTGTTTGTGTGGTCTTTCCTAGATAAGTGTGAGGCCTCTTCCTGCCTGACTGTGGGGCCCTTTGTCTCCGGCGGTTCCTCAGGGAACTCAGGCCACCACCCATCACTACCTGATGGCTCCTTAGCGTGAGGACCAGAAAGAGGAAGCCGGCCAGTCACGGGAAAGCAACAAATGTATGTGTGTGAGGGGTTTGTGAAGGAAAAGGGCAGTCTTTGATGTAAAGCACTACTGAACTCAAGTCTTGCTTCACATTGTCACGCCATAACTAGCTGGCCAATCAGACGACAGTATTACATTTTAATGGAAACACTTTAAGTTAATCTTTCTTTGGACAGTAGATGATTGATAAACCCTAAACAGACCCATCATATCAACATTATATCAATAATCTGATCATCTTGGTGAAGAAGCAGTGAAATGATATACCCCGATGAGCCAAAACATTAAAACCACATTTATAGAATAATGTTCATTATAAGGTCTGTGATGTATTAGTAAAAGAACAGTTGGTTCTTGTAGTCAGTTGATATTGCAGAAATGGGGAGGCATGAAGACCTGAAAGAGAAAGAGTGGGTTGTAGCATTTCTGAGGTTTATGAGGTGTTCCTTGCCAGCTGTGGTCAGTACCTATCAACAGTTTCCTCAAAATACCCAGATCTGGATCTGATCATCTAATCCATTGATCTAATCTGAACCCTTACAATGCACTAATCCTTATTCTAACTTTATTTTCAACTCAAATCCTAATCATAACCTTCACTCTGCCCCTAATCCTAACCTTGACCTTAACCTCAACCCAAAATCTAACTTGCAGTCTACTAAGGGTGACTCAGAATAAAGTTTTTTCTTTTATTTACAGACCTCAGGTACTTAGTAATACAACTACAATGTAATATTATGTATTTGTTACGCCCTCGTTGCGGTCCTTATGCTTGTATTTTCGTTTTCCATGTGCTGTTTTTGTCCACGTGTCTTTTTGCCATGTGCTTTTTGTTTACATCCACGTCATGTCTCTATGTCCCCACCCTCATCATGTCGTCCTGTCTGGTTAATGTTCAGCACCTGTCTCGTCTCATCCCACAACCCTGCTTGGTCATTCCCCCTTTGATTATGTATGTTATTTAAGCTTCCTCATCAGTCATTAATTGTTCATGTATGGATTAATTGTTCCAGAGTTCCAAACCCATGTTCCAGAGTTTGTCTCCACACTTATGCTTTGTTTGATAGCCACAGTTTGTTTGTGTGTATAAGGTACATAGTGCATGTATATGGTCAGTGGAGATAAACATTTAAAATGAGTGTAATATGAGGAGGTGGTTTTAATGTTATGGCTGATGTATATATTTTTTCTATAATCTTTTAAGTGTCTGTGATTAGTGATGGAGGGGCAGTGCTGAGGGATCAAATGAAAGGATGATGGTGGTGGTGCAGTTGAAGGGAGGTCAGTAAGTGATCTGATCTCATGAGATTTATTTTCGTCTTAAGAACAGTATGTGACTACACTGATCTGTTACATGACGTCAGTACTCTTGTGCTCTCTCTCTCTTTCTCTCTCTCTCTTTAGTATCTCAGTCTGTTTATGTCTTTTTTGTCACTCTAAATGTTTATTATATAACTGCTGTTTCACAGAATTGGTGGGAAGATGGTGGGAAGATTGATTAATGGTAATCAAAATTAGAGAAAAAACATATACAGTATACATATACATATACACACATACATACAGGGGTTAGACAATGAAAGTGAAACAGCTGTCATGTTAGTGTGGGAGGTTTCATGGCTAAATTGGACCAGTCTGGTGGCCAATCTTCATTAATGTCACATTGCACCAGTAAGAGCAGAGTGTGAAGTTTCAGTTAGCAGGTAAGAGCACAGTTATATAGTATATTACAATGCACACAACATTATGGTGACATACCAGTGTTCAAAAGAGGACAAATTGTTGGTGCACGTCTTGCTGGTGCATCTGTGACCAAGACAGCAAGTCTTTGTG
>BRDA01004061.1:18221-39302 GCA_036984385.1 Crenuchus spilurus | reverse complement strand
TTCAGGACGTGTCACCAGTCTCCCTAAAATTCGGTAAGAAGAACGTCCTATCACCAGTCCAGTGATGCACTACGACCACCTCCTTTGGCAAAGGACTGAGCGAGGAGGTTTTGTGGGGTTTCACCGAGTTATTATAAATCTGTGTTTCTGAACGACAGAACCAGTGTCTACGTGGTCGTTCTGCACGTGGTTGTTAAACAGGAGAAAACTTGAGACCATACAGACCTGACCACTATCCTGCAAGAAGAATGGCTTAAAATCCCTCTGACCACTGTGCAGGACTTGTATATGTCATTCCCAAGATGAATTGATGCTGTGTTGGCCGCAAAAGGAGGCCCTACACCTGCTAATAAATTATTGTGGTCTAAAACCAGGCGTTTCACTTTCATTGTCTAACCCCTGTATGTGTGTATCTGTATGTGGATGGACTAGTATTTAGTTATTATAGTATTATAAAGTGACCTGTAACCTACATTTATTCTTTTATTCCAACTTGAAGAATGGGGGGTTGTCCTAGTGCAATATTGAAAAAATCATGATAAATTCACTTGTGTTCATTTTAATTAAAACGTTAAATTGTTATAATTTATATTCATTACATGTAATGTGACACATTTTAATCCTTTTTGTTTTAATGTTGATACTGTTTTAATAGTAATTTACTGTTCTCAAACTGCAAGTGAAATATTGTAATAATTTGAGATTCTGAATTTCTGATTTTCAGGAGCTATAAGTCATACTGATCAACAGTAAAACACAAAAGACTTACAGCAAAATGTCCCTTTACATGTAATGAATATAAAATTGGAGTTTACTTTCTTGAATTAAATGATGAACAATATGAATATTAAGTTTAATTTCTTTCCATTTCAGCATTCTGAAATCCTTGAAATGTCTTACAAGGTTGTTCTTCACTTCCAGAGGGTTACTCCACAAAGCAGGATTTCTGAGGTAGCCAGATGCTATAAACCAGACACTGAGGACTATTCAATAGGAATGGCATGCTTGGCTTTTCTCATTAGACAAAATTGGGCTTAAGTTACCTGGCTAAACTTATTTGATTTTTGATTTATTTACATTTTTGATTGAACAATTAAATCAGATTGAATCTGATTACTCATCAATGATCACAAATTAGTTTAATACTAATGTATTCAATAGTCATGCCCCTGTATATCAGCCGGGCAGCCGTGGCGTGGTGGTTAGGGATCTGGTCTTGTGACCTGAGCAGGTCATGAATGAAGAGCCATTGAGCAAGGTACCTAACCCACAACTGCTCCCCGGGTGCTGTGGACAGGGCTGCCCACCACTTCACAGCCTATTCACCAGTTTGTGTGTGTTTCACTGCATGGATGGGTTAAATGCAGAGGTCAAATTCTGTTGAGTTTCAAAGTTTAGGCTAATCATTTCAACATGATCTTTACTTTTTTAATGGTTGTATCACTAGTTTTCACTATATATATTAACTAGGGTGACCAAACGTCCGTATTTCCCGGGACATGTCCGTATTTCACGTCCTGTCCCGGGTTTTTTTTTTAAAGTGAGGAAATGTCCTGGTTTTTAAATTACCTTCATTGGACCATTAAAATTTTAATTTACAGGCACTAGGGCACTGCTCACGGCGCTGCGTGTGACGTAATCCCTGAGCCCCGTCAGTTAGGGCAGCCCTGTTCTTAATCAGAATGTAGACAGTGTGACTGTCAGTACGCAAGCAACATGCCGAAGCACAAGTGTATGTTTACCGACGATTTACAAAAGAGTTTCCCTGCTTTCAGACCGGGTCGAGACAAATGGGAAGCCTTGTGCACAGTGTGTTATTGTTATGGTGTGTCATTTGTTAATTTATTTTTTTCCAATAGCCTACAGATCAATATTTCGTTCGTTACTGAGAGTAACTGAGTATCATGTGTTATTTGGAGTTGAGAGTTATTGTTAACTTTTGTTGTTAAGTAAGGGATGTTTAGATGAGACATTATTTATTACATTGTGCTATTCATTCATTACAGGAAAAGTTAACTTAAGCATTTCGAATAAATGCATTTTGAATAAAATTATCATTTGTTATTGGAGTTTTTGTTGTTGACTTTTACTGAAAATCATTTTTAATAAACCAACTGTAAATATGTTATTGTAGGTTTACGTGGGCCTATGTTAAGTGAGTGCATTTCCACAGTATATGTTCCGCACCCCGCCCGGCTCCAAGGTGTCCTGGTTTTCCCAAATGAAAATATGGTCACCCTAGATTAACTTACTCTAGAGTTGTTCTATTCACCACACTTGACTGACAGTTAAAAGTTGGGAAAGTACCTAGGCTGAAGTGTGGAGGCCAGAAAGTGCACACAGTCATTGTGAAGAATGACCAGCAGGTTTCCACTCAGCACTTAAACTGGAGAATAAACAAATTTCCTGTTAGCTGACACATTCAAGTACCCCAGTTAGCAGATGGCATTCATCCAGAGTTTCTTCTTCTTCAATTATATTTATAGGGTTTTGCCTACCTGCAGTAACAACCTGTGCAAAACGTTTTTGTGATGGTGAGACTTCTGATTTGATGACATTCAGCCACAAATCCATTAGTGAGCTCAGGTGCTGATGTTGGATGATTAGTTCTGGATCACAAACTCCAATCCAGCTCTTCCCAAAGGAATTGGAAGGAGCTCCATCACTTCAGAGAACACCGTTCTAATGCTCTTCAGCCCAGGCTTTATAATGGAGTTAAGAAATGAGGAGGGCTATACCTAAACATCCTCCAATCCAGTGGCCATCTCTAGCTTCCACCACCATCAGCTCTTCTCCTCTAGACTTTGTCCTTTTTCTCAGTCCACCTCCTTCCTTCTAGGGCTTGTAGCTCTTAGCAGAAGCAGCCCAGATCTCCATCCCAAGGTTCCTCAGTTATGCTTTTCATCCATTTTCATTCATTGTATACTGACTTTTGTCATTGGGCATGGCTTTATCCTAATGTATGTCCACTCCACAGTCCCATTCTACTGGCAAGGCATTTTAATGGAGGTTAAGCTGTGTGTGTAAGACCTACAGTATGCCAGTAATGACATAAAGTAGCTTAATTCAAAGGAGTGTGGATGTTTTAGTAAATATAGTGTTTTATCAAGCTGGACCTGAGTACTGCACACAAGTATTTAAAAAAGGTCAACACCAGCAAACAAGCCTACATATCTCCTCAAGAAAAAAACACATGGCCTTTATGAAAAATACAACACACTTCTAACAAACACTTATTTCTGTACTCAAGTACATTGAAGTTAATTTGAAATTATTATGATTTTAGCTTGAATGTTGGATGGACACTCAATGTTGGATGTTTAGCTTGTGAGCTTGTTTGATCCCCGGGCAGGTCACAACTGAAGTGCCCTTGAGCAAGGCACCTAACCCCCAACTGTAAGTTGCTTTAGATAGAAGCGTCTGGAAAATGCAAAATGGACCATATATTAATTACAGCACTTTTTAGCTTCCCCACATTTCATAAGTAGCTAAATCTTAAAGACCCCATAACCTATACTTTTCATTAAGGTTGTTTGTAGCATTTAACAGAAACAGTTATACGGTAATTAGAACCAGATAAGTGTATTTCCTGAAGAAAAAGTACTTGTGCAGACTATAGACTATATACACCATATAACATGTTATATATTCATTTATACAGTATATAGTGCAGACCCCAAGTGGTTGCTATGGCATTGGTAGGTGGCTGCTATGGCATTGGTAGGTCATTGCTATGGCATTGGTAGGTGGTTGCTATGGCACTGGAAGGTAGTTGCTATGGCATGTTTATACAACTTTTATTAATTATTCTTTCATTACTAAATTCCTGAGAGTCTTGAAACTTACGAGACATAATTTGTCTTTCTACGACCTTCCTGTCAAAAATAATTCACTATTTTATTTATCTGGGCATGAAGAAAAATTGCATGCAATGCCAGCTCTCTTATTTTGAAGGAAAAAAAAACAAAAAAAACTTCCCACTAAACGTTGTGCAACGCAACATCATTGGATAAAATAGTCACAGTGTCTAGTTTCATATGACACATCACATGAGTGTGTTGCCCAATCAGATGGTTTAAATGCCTTAGTGTTTAAGATATTGATAACAATAGCTATGATTTAGCTACTGTTTGCTATGGTAGGCCAAGTGATAACTATGGAGTTGTTAGATGTTACATAGCAGCAAAGTAACAGGTTACTATGGTTTCTCTGGTTGTTGCTATGATGTCCAAGACTTTCTTGGCAATAAAACCCTTTGCAAATGTAAAGATAAGCACTATTAGAGAGAACAATGGTACAGTAAGAAAAAATGACTAACATTAGCTAGCTAACCATTTGCCATCACAAACATTAGCTTACAAGACAACCAGACAACCAGCCTTTTTGCAGCCTTTCACACGGTCAACCAGGAGAACCTCCTGTCCATCCTCTCTAACCTCAGGATCACTGACTCTTCATTGGAAGTGGTTCCAATCATATTTTGAGGGGCGGTCCTACCAGGTAACATAGAGGTGTCCCAAAAGGCTCAGTATTGGGTCTTCTTCTTTTCTCACTATACACTCATTGGCTTGGTGAAATAATTTCTTACCATACCACTGTTATGCTGATAACACTTAAAAATGTTTTCCTTCCCTCCTTCTGACACTCAGCTATCCAGCCGCATTTCAGCATGTTTGGCTGAGACCTCTACATGGATGTCAACCCACCACCTGAAGCTCAACCCCTGGAACCCAAGACTGAGCTTCTTTTCATTCCCGGAACCACTGGTTTGCATCTTGAACTTCCTATCTTGTTTGAGAACTCCATGGCCGTTCCGTCTTAAGAAGCAAGATGCCTTGGTGTGATTCTGGATGACCAGTTATGCCACCCAGGTGCTTGTCCAGTCTCTTGTCCTCTTAAGACTTGACTACTGCAACTTGCTCCAGGCTGGTCTGCCTATTTGAGCCATCAGGCTCCTGCAGCTGATCCAAAATGCAGCTGCTTGTCTTCAATCAGCCTAAGTTCTCCCACTGAAGAGTAGTGTATGTTGCTCTGGATAAGATTGTCGGCCACTTACCATAAATGTAAACGTAATATACAACAGTACCTGTCAACTACAGATGAAGTGGGGTCAGCTTCTTTTTAACGATTTCTTCTTCCAATTTTCCTGTTTAACATTATATGGCTGCAACATTAAAGGTGGATCAGGAAAATTAGATAAAGAAACTTGTGAATGGGAAGTCTTCAGTCTTGTCAATTCAACAAGATCTCACCACCACTGAAGCAAATCACTAATGTTAACACATCTCTTTGCTTTATCTACAATCTTCTTTCTCAGTTTTTCTTGCCATTTTCTCCTTGACAATGTAGTGGAGATCAGCACATAGCCCCTCCCCTTCCCCCTGTCCTGTGCACAAGCACAATGCCTGCTTTTACAGATTGGCTCAAATAGCATGTTCCATTGTTTTTGTTTCCCATTTACAGAGCCAGGGCAGTGTTTTAGTACATATACAAATACATTCACATATATGTACTGGGAGAGTGAATGAAAATGCATGCTACATCAAACTCAAAAAGTGATGAAAGTACACTCTCCCATGATATGGGTGCTTGAAATAGAAGTGCTATGTTTAGAACTTCCACTGTAATAAAACTCTGGCCTAAACACTGTAAATCTTTCTTGATAACGGTCTGACGGGCTTGTAATTGTTATCTTCTCTAAGGGAAATGGACAGTCAGTGGGGTTTAATTCAGTTGACTTATGTAACCATTTAAGGACATTCCACTTTCGGACCATGAGAAGTGCATTATTGCCTTTAGCTACATTGTTCTTCTGCAAGGTGGGTTTTGAGGAGTGTGGTTGTATATGAACAGTTAAGATGCTTGTGGTTGCATCATCAATAAAGACAAATGTCCATAACAGCATGTTTCACAAAAGACAGTTTCATGCTTTCTATCACTTTGGTTCAGCTTGAACTTCATCTACAGCCAGGGAGTCAATCTCCATTCGTGGAGGGCTGGTGTCCATCATTTTGGTGATTGCTCTGACACTACAATTAAATCTGGTTATTACCTGCTGAGTTCAATCAGGTGTATTTGATCAGGAACTGTGCAGGAATCTGGCCGTCCAGGACTGAACAGCACTTCAGCAGCTCTACTGTGCCTGATGCTATTGTACCAACACAACACACACTAACACACCAGCAGTGCTGAAAGTGATCCACCACCCAAATAATACCTGCCCTGTGGGGTCCTGACAACCAAAGAAACAAAGTAGACTATAGGACTACAGTCTGTAATGTAGAACTACAAAGTGCACCTGTATGGCACAAAAATGGGCTATGAGTGTACAAACATGGAGATGGTTATAATGTTATGACTCATCAGCGTAGCTACAGTATGCTGACGATAAGGCTCTCAAACATGGACGCAGGAGAGGTAGCCCCACCAACAATCATGCCATCAACTTCCGTCACTTTGATGTTGACATTGCTTGAAAAAGACTTGTTGGTATCTGATTTAAGCGTCCAGAGCATCCAGACTGTAGACACGTGTAGAATCTGACTGGAATCACATTTCAATCCACCTCTAAATGTGATTTGGATCAGATTTGCAAAAATGGGATTACATGTGTTTATTTTTGTTGCTATCTGGATGATTAAAAATCAATGTGGATACAGTCCAGATATGCCAGAAACCAGATTTGGACTGGCAGTATGAACAAGGCCCAATTAATTCCTGAAGCTTTCCAAGCTCTCGCAAAGGCAAAAAGATAAACATGAACTGCATAATGTTTAAGTGCTGCCTGATATTTTACGTAATAATTTGACTGTAAGTAATGTGATGCAATAACATAAAAAACAATATAAGACACAATAAACAAAATGTAGAAAATCAGAGACAGATTTTAATATTGCAAAATTGAGAAAAAATTGAGAAAATCAAGCAAATATTGAATTTGTTCTCTGTTTTAAAATTGTCTATTGCATTTTAATTGTTTATGTTATACACAGCACAAAGCAGTTTTCATATATCTTCTTTCTCTCACTCAAACATCACATTTCTTTTTGTACAATAAAGTGCTTTGTTAATGACTTCTCTGACCAATCAGCACATATTTCACGGACATAGAAAAGGCCACACCCACTCATGGTATAGTCTAGTTTTATGATAGTTAGCCAATTCAGTTCTAACAACAATTTCCTTCAATCTTCAAGATAACAACTGGGTTCACTCACAAACTTCAGTTACATAATATTACTGACGAGGGAATCTGAAGACATTTTCCAAATTTCCAAAGAATGAAAGTTTGGGAAATGTGTTTCAATGTGGTCGGGGAAAAAGGACGACTACTTGAAACAGTCAAAGGCAATAGAACCAGGGAAATGGTTCTCCAACCACACAATCTTTCTGCTTTTGGAATGGTTGCATACTTTTTCCATGGCAAACGTTTCCATACATTCTCTTGTGATGGTAAAAGAATGTTAATGAGGTTTTGGATTTTGTAGTGGTGATGTGATGCGTATGCACTACAGATGACATTAACTTTATTAAACCAAAAAATTTAGAACTTTTAATGGGGGAAATAGGTCATTAAGTCACCAAACATTTAGACATTTAGATACGTTTAGCAGTTCTATTTCAATTATGATTTGTACCATTTTTAGAGATGCACCAATATGGAATTTCTGGATCTGATACAATAACTGATGTGGTTGATCCTCATATCATGTTGATAATTTACACAAAGTATTTTAATGTAAATAATGTAACGTCATGTAAAATTCACATTATGGCTAGCGGTGGCCAAATGATGACACTGTGAGGTTTGACCACTACTAAAACAGGGCACAAATCATTGAATTATTGGAATTATCTGCCATATTTTCAATATGGGGACAATAACAATAGTAGTTATTAACATCAGCTGCTGATGTATCATGCATCCCTAGCATTTTCTCTGCTGGGGTCCCACTGATTCCAGTTGATATGCATAAAAATACCAATATCTCAAATTAGATATTCCCATCTTCATACTGTTTATACACTACTTCCATGGTGGTTTCATTTCTTTTATTCAGTTTTTCAACCTGCACTGCCTTCTGGGAAATGTAGGCACAAGGATATAGATGCTGAGTCTTACCATATCTGTCCAAAAGTATGTCAACATCTCTTCTAATCAGTGAATTTACTGAAACAGGTGTTCAGTTTTGCACACAAACTCATACAACTCCCTCATGGCTGAATACAACAATATCTTCACAGTAATGTTCCAACATTTGATGTAAAGTTAAATGCACAAAGCCTTTGTTAGCACATTTGATTTTAAGATTTTTGAGTAGGTGTCTACAAGCCTTTGGACAGATAGTGTAGTAGGGATAGATGAATGATGCTGACCTGATGAACCATTGCTCTTTGTTGAGCGCTGAATACTCAGCCATTTATTGTAACTCTTGGAGTCAGAGATTGTCAGGTCCCTGTGTTTGAAGGTGACTTAGTCAAGTGCACCGCCATGTTGGTTCAGAGAGGCCTTTTGAAGGCATGCTAGCACATTTCAGTCTCAAACGTCACTTAATCTGTGCTTCCTAATAAGAGAAGGCCATTTTGTTTAGAAGAACATTGTTACAGGCAAGGGTAAGCCATGAAAGACTAGCTAACACTCTCACTTGAAAACACACGCACACACATACACATACAGCCTCGCAAATGAAAGGTCACATTCAGTGAACCCTGTTTTGACCCTCCTGCTGTACAATCTTCTCCAGATGATACACTGCTGTGTTTTAGTGGAGGCATATCATGCTTGATGCTCAGGCACCTTGCTCTTGCTTTCAGTACCAGCAGTCATAAGGTTCTCTATTCACTCTGAAATGTCTGCAAACCTTGCTAGATGCTATATGTCGAGATCCTCTGTGTTAGTCAGGTGTCAGTCTTGGTGAAAATGAAGCTCCTTTTCACTGTTTAGTGCTCACAACTGCTATCCATTCAACGGGGTTATCATATAACTACGACCAAGTTCTACTGATGGAAGTTCCGCTTCTCCTTCTGACCTGGCAAGCTCAACGGTCTTCTTCAAGGACACACGACTGAAGAGAATCTGATTTTTAACTATGCAGAAACAGTACATAATAGAAAGAAGCAAAAAAAATAGTCCAATAGAGGTCCATTCTTAAACATTTTGGCATATATGACTTCTCACCACAGCGAGAAAAATCCACAAGTTTTCAGCCCTTCAATTGTGGCCAAAATGAGTCTGACCTACGAATTCAGTGCCCCAATGCAACAGTAATCCTCTGTGTGCACTCAGCCTCTGCTCCAACAGCAAGAGAATCTCACCAAAGTGTCTCTGATCAGTCAGTCCGAGGCCAGTAGGATCTGTCTGATTTATTTGGATGCATTGACCTTGCTGCCTATCATCATGCTTCTTGTGTCTCCGTGTGAAAACAGTTGTCCAGATAGCAGCAGGAGTAGGCACATACATGGAAGGACACACTGTGCTGCCTGAGCTGGTGAGACTTTAGGTATTATCACTTTGAGTCACACGCACTTCCACTCCTTTCTGTCCTGCAGCTGTAAGAAGAAGAAAAAGAAGAAAGAGGAGGAGGGAAAAAAGAGAAGAGTGAAGAAGATGAAGAAAGGGAAGATGATGAAGAACAAGAGAAGGAGGAGGAGAAAGGTAAGAAGTTCAAGAAAGAGTGAAGAAGAATGAAGAAGAAGAAGGAAGCAAAGAAAGAGAAGAAGAGGATGAAGAAGAATGTGAAGAAGTGGATAAAGAAGAAGAGGAGGAGGAAGAAGAATAAGAAGAAAGTGAAGAGGAGGAAGATACAGAGGATGAAGACAAAGAAGAAAGTGAAGAAGAGGATGAAGAAAAAGAAGAAAGTGAAGAAGAGGATGAAGAAGAACAAAGTGAAGAAGAGGATGAGGAGGAACAAAGTGAAGAAGAGGAGGAAGATGAACAAAGTGAAGAAGAGGATGAAGAACAAAATGAAGAGGAGGAAGATGAAGAGGATAAAGATGAAGAAGAAAGTGAAGAAGAGGATGAAGAAGAACAAAGTGAAGAAGAGGAGGAAGATGAAGAGGACAAAGATGAAGAAGAAAGTGAAGAAGAGGATGAAGAAGAAGAAAGTGAAGAAAAAGTAGAAAGTGAAGAAGAGGAAGAGGATGAAGAAGAAAGTGAAGAAGAGGATGATGAAGAAGAAGAAAGTGAAGAAGAGGATGGAAGATGAAGAAGAAGAAAGTGAAGAAGAGGAAGAGGAGGAAGACAGATGAAAGTGAAGAAGAGGATGAAGAAAAAGAAGAAAGTGAAGAAGAGGAGGAAGATGAAGAGGACAAAGACAAAGAAGAAAGTGAAGAAGAGGATGAAGAAGAACAAAGTGAAGAAAAAGTAGAAAGTGAAGAAGAGGAAGAGGATGAAGAAGAAAGTGAAGAAGAGGATGATGAAGAAGAAAGTGAAGAAGAGGATGGAAGATGAAGAAGAAGAAAGTGAAGAAGAGGATGAAGAAAAAGAAGAAAGTGAAGAAGAGGAGGAAGATGAAGAGGACAAAGACAAAGAAGAAAGTGAAGTGAAGAAAAAGTAGAAAGTGAAGAAGAGGAAGAGGATGAAGAAGAAGAAAGTGGAGAAGAAGAAGAAGAAAGTGAAGAAGAGGATGATGAAGAAGAAGAAAGTGAAGAAGAAGATGAAAGTGAAGAAGAGGATGATGAAGAAGAAGAAAGTGAAGAAGAGGATGATGAAGAAGAAGAAAGTGAAGAAGAAGATGAAAGTGAAGAAGAGGATGATGAAGAAAAAGAAGAAGTGAGACACCGATTAGTCACATTAAGAAAACATTAGTTAGATTCACACAAATGTAAACAGCAGCTCTGATGTAATAAGAACACATTTAAGTGATTTTTGTAAACAATCTCAAAAATCCGTCTCAGAGTCAGGCTTCCTGACAGACAGAAGAGTTATGAACTACAGACTGACATCAATTAGAAGTTTAGAAGTTAAATAAAAACAACAAGATCTTGTTGGAATTCCTGGACCGTTGGAAGTGCGCTGCTATCGCTCTCGGATCTGAAATGAAAAAGTTACTGGAACTCACCCAGCCTGTACTTTTCCTTGGCCTCTGCTCGTTCCTTTGCGTCAAAGTACCAAACGGTGATGGCATAGCTGTGGCATGAAAAACAGAGGTGAGATGAGCTACAACCTCATATGTACTTGCTATGGAGCAGCTGAGCATGCAAATGAAATCCTGGTACAATAGAAAAGTATAGTTTAATCTTCAGAGTAATGCCGTGTTCTGGGAGGTCATGCAGTTTAGGAAGTTTTAGATGTAATCAGGTTCTTCTTCATGAAGGACTCGAGATATGGATGGTGGGAACTGAACTTGACTGACCACTATGAAACTAAGGCATGATAACTGTGAAAATAAATAACTGCTAAATCATGAAAAGTTAACTCATTTACATGTTAAAATACTAATTTACTGCTGTCTTACATTAAGCCTGACAGATACTCGCATTCACATGTCGTTTGAGCTACACGTGTCCAGGTGTTTGTGAACACGGGTGCTGTACATGGACAAAAGTCTTAAAAAATAGCATGTATTGCATGTAACACCATTTTAATGCATTGACAACACTACTTTTAACTAATCCTACCCTGCATTCACACCAGCCAATGTTTAACTTTCATCACCCAAGTAGCTTGTTGCTCATCACTGATGGTTATTTCTGAACCTAAGCTGATCTTTGGTTGCTATGGTCTTAGGCTTGTTAAGTATCATGATATACAAAGAATCAATCTGTCCACAAATCACACAATTCTGAATTTCCACAAACCATCGCAGGGGTATTGACAGCTTCCCTACACTACAACCATCAGTCACACTGTGATAATTCAGTCCATTTCAGTCTTAATCATGGGCAGCAGTGGTCTGGTGGTTAAGAATCTGGCCTTGTGATGGAAGGATGCCAGTTCAATCCCTGGGCAGGTCATGTCTGAAGTGCCCTTGAGCAAGACACCTAACTCCCAACTGGGCGCTGTGGATAGGGCTGCCCACTGCTTTGTGTTCACTAGTGTGTGTGTTTCACTGCACGGATGGTTAAATGTGGAGGTCAAATTCTGTTGTGTGCAATCACACTGAAAAACATTGAATCTAAATTTTAAAAAATCTAAATAATCACACTGACCACAAACCCCAACAACTGCTGAAATACTTCGCATATTTTTAAGTCCGGAAACATTTGTAAACCTAAGTGGTAAGGAATGGGGAATTGCTACAGTTTCTCTTCCATTACTACAGCAAGAACAAAACTCTAGGTAGGAATCAAAAGTGGCAAAACATCTACTATGAGTTGTGTTGCCTGTTTCTCAATTTGTACTGCATATGTGCTCTAGCACTTCATGGTTTTCACCAAGCATTTGTAAAGTTCTGATGGCAGTTACAGAGTTCTATCTCAACAGTAATTACTGTTGTAATTATGTACTTTTTGTTTTTGTGTATCATTGCATAGTTTGCTTGTATTAGATGGTGTAATTGCCCCAAACCACAAGCTCCATATAAAAGTCTCCTTGCTACACTGGGTTTTCATTGCAACGAGTTTCGCCATGACAGGTGAATTTCATGTAAACGATTTCTGGGCGAAAACATGTTGGCAGCGAAATTTCATGTCACGTTCAGCTTTGCTGAACTTGCAAATTCACATCCCTGACCAAAAGCACTGCTGCTCTGACTGTGTGACCGCGGACACTCTGTGTACTGTCTGTGCTCTGTCTGAGCCAATGTGGAGGAAGCTCTGGCTGTCACAATTTCAATTATACAACTCTTTTGGTGCAGATTACAAAGTACAACACAAGGGAGAGGTGGTGTGGTGCACCATCAGTCAGGAGGTTTGATTAGATGATAATCTTTTCTTATTCTGGTTTTTAGTAGTATTCATACTGCTCATTTCAAGTCTTATTCAAAGCCATGCCTATTTTGCAAGGCAACGTAAAATGCAAAAACCCATTGTGGCCGGGGGTTTCCTCCAGGCTTCTGCAGGTTTCAACAAGTTAAATTTAACATATTTGAAGACCTTTTCAAGACTATTATTATATGCCCTATATCAAATGTTAAGTTGGGTTATGTCTTAACCCCCTTGAGTCTGAGGGGTGATGTAGTCTAACATGCGTTAACTTTTTTTATTTTATTTTTTTACACAAATTACACCCATCTAAAATTATTTTATATTTGTAAATAATAATAGTGTTACAGAGGCTTTTGTTCAGCACAAACACAGTAACAACAATGTCAGAACAGTAAGAGTGTCATAAATCTATATTTTGATTAAATCTGCCCTAAACTTACTTTCCAAAAACATGTTTTCAGATGTGCTGATATATTGTGAAAAAACAGTCTAAACATTTCTAGCCGACTTTTGAGGTCAGAACTGAATAAACAGAGGTGTTGGCTACACACTTATCATTACAGTTTTTAGAAATTGTATGTGGTTTTATTTCTAAAACTTAACAAATATGAGTTGACACTGTTTTACTCATTCAGTGGTTCCTAGATTGAATATTTATGAGATAGGTGTGAACACACAGGAAAGAGGTATTTTGTTCAGGTGAGAGCTCTTTTGTCTGATGGGGTGTCTTTGCATATTCCACGGCCTTTAATTCACGAATGGAATGTCCGCAATTACCATATCATTATCATATGAATGACAGGCGTCTTTTGGCTGGAAAAAATGTGCAGCTGTCTGACTCGCTCTGAAAAATGTGCCTCTGCTTATTTAAGCTCCTCTCACAAATATCTAAAAATATAAATCAATTCAAGCTATATATATATTTGAAAAGTAGATCATTTAAATGTTTATGGGTTATGTTTAATTTTGTTAAATAAAATCTCCCCAAGTTAAATAAGTGTTTTTTTTCTGAATTTCATTAATATGCCGCTGGCAGGAGCACAAACTCCAGAGGGTTAAAATATTGCATATTTTAAGACCCATTGAATCTGGTGAATCTGGTCAGGTGAGCATTCTATATATAGATAAATATATTATGTATCAGAATTGAGTAGCCATATTGCATGTAAAGTAATATTAGGTTGGTTTACTAGTTAGTTGTGAGCATGTGCAATCCAAATTGGGCAGGTGACGCAGACTGGGTAGCAACTCTGCCTCCTGTTAATGGTAACAGTATTTTATTTTTATTTCTGAGAATGTAGTTATTCAGTTCCATTATTATTTTCACTTTATTAGCTTTTTAAACTCAAAAATTGTCAAAATAATTGTAAACGACTTCATTCCTAATGTAACTGATAACAGTGAGAGCCGCTGCTGTTGTAGTAAACAGTTCGGTGAGAAGGTTGATTCGAGCTGCTCAGCAGGGCTCATTTGTTTATTCCTGTCTCTCTCCCTTCAATGCATGAGCACTGACACTGAGCTGAAGGTCTCTCAAACTCAGGAAAAGCGTACTTCCTGAAGCCAGCCTCACCCCCCAGCTGTCACCGGCTCATACACACAGAAGACATCTAGCCCTACCTACAATATACACACAATTCCCAATAATCTTATCTGCACTCTGCATCACATAAGTAACAAAAGGAGAGTGTGTTGTTTCTGGTGTCAAGAGCCAAAAATACTGCACAAACACCTTTCAACAGAAGACTCTTCCTGAGGAAGACCTACTGAGACGGTGACTTCAATAGCGGTAGATCAAATGAAGTCAACACAGGTGGCCGGCTGTGTGGAGAGACATGAAACTGAGCTAAAGCTCTGCTGAAGTATGTGTGTATATACTGTAAATGAGTGCGCTAAGGTCAGCTAGGTGAGAGGTTATGAAGAGCTTGTGCCGGCAGGAAGTGTGGGTGTGTGTACAACACAAAACCTGAAGCTAGTCTGGGACGGTGTGTGTTTGTGTGAACTGCCATGAAGAATGGTTGAGACTCACATGTTAGAGAACTACACTCATGAGCTAAAATGTTATGATTGGGAAATTTTGGTTAAATGTCACGGAACAAGTTTCTCAAACCAGAATTATCTGATTTTACAGCAGTTGTTAAATACCACATACCTGTATATGGTCTTGCGAAGTAATTTTTGCGACATTTGAACACTATCTTTACCGGTTTATAACCTTTGCCCAAAGTATAAGTGTATATAAGAATATACACAATGGGGGGAAATCGCCCCAGTCCCTGGTTTAGAGTCACTTGACCTGCCTGAGAAGAGACCCCTCTCATTTGGCAAAGCACAACTCACTCAACTTAGCAAAACAGTGCATTTGTTGAGCTTTGACATCAAAATATAATTGAATATTTCAGTTCATGAGACTCCAGAATGTGAAATCTACATACTGTTATCAGAACCTGCTCAGATGTTTTCATTCATGGTAAAAGGCTCAGTTTATGGTCTGTGATACATGTTTCACAGGTTCTAATTATGACCAGTATGCTACTATGTTTAGTATGCTGTTGGTCCTCTCCAAAGAACAGCTCCAAGTCCTGTACACAACCACCACCTTCTTGTTCAAGCACATCCCACAGATGACCAGATTGACATCTGGGGAATTTGGACGTCGGTACTGTCCACTTTTGACCACACCCCCTGTTTCAAATGGCTTCCAGTCATCTAGCCATAATGATATGGCTCTTGTTATATGCCCATTCGTCCCTCATACAATACTCAGCCTACATAAACTTGACAAATGCCATCATTATGAGACATTATTCACTTCATCTGTGAGTGGTCATCATTTATTCTAAGTGTCTCACCGTCTGGCGTAGGCTGGTTTCACTTCATGAGGGTTCCGACGATCTGACCAGAAAATGAGCAGGCGGTCAAAGAGCGGTTCAATGTTAGCAACGACATTTCGGCCCTCTGGGTAGAGCTGCAATAGGCCCCCATGGACCTGAGAATACATACGCACACAGAAAACAGACACAAACAGATCACACATGCTGATAAGACAATGAAGTCCCTACTGCAATGCACAGAAAACTCATCTTTATATCAAGGCGTGCATAGCTGCATGCTATCTGGTTGCGTGCTATGCATGAAGTACCCACTGATGTTGTTCCAGCAGACCAGGCTGGTTTGACATTTGCCAGAGGAAGTCAGTGTAAGATACCGTACCTTCACATCCCAGTCCTTGTTTAGATAGTAGATGCAGGTAATACAGCGTCCGTCTCCATTTGGGTTATCCACGTGACGCACATATCTTGTGCCACTGCCTGGGTAACACGCCACCATAGCCTGGCGAGAAAAGCAGAGGTCTGAGTCAGTATCAGAATATCAGTGAATAAAAATGAAAACATCTGACAGACAAATACAGTTGCAGAACAGTAGCCTACACTGAAATGACAAAGTACAATTGTTGGTGAATACTGCATGTTTACATTATATACAAAATCTGCTTTATGAGTGCAGTTTTGAGCCTTTCAAACAGTATCTTCACCACATTTTTAATGTATAGACTGCATTTCCCCCAACACTTTACAGCTGTCAGCAAAGACAGTCAGCTAAATAGCGCACACAGTATACACAGTATGAAGAACCCTCTCCATTCCATGGTCTAGAGTCTCTTGAGTTACCCAGGGAACAGTTGTGGGTGAAGATCACTCTCATTAAGCCAAGTAGCTATGATGAAGCATCACGTTTCCGCAAGGCACAGCTCATTCAACCCAGGAAAATACTGCATTAGTTCAGTGTTGAGGTGCCCCCTCACTGATTGCATGGTTACATTAATCCATAACATTTTCATGCTAATTTTAGAACCTCACGATGTATAAAGTCATGTATTCAGCAATAGCTGTACTAGTCTTTTCAGTGTAATGCACTGTTTTGCAACCTAATTCATAAAGCTTCACAGTTCACTATGCACTATTTTCCTGGCTTGGATGAGCTGTGTCATTCCTGAGATGTGGCTTAACCTGGACTAAACTGAGGCTGTGTTTCTACAGTAGAATCTGTTCCAGAATTCACACATTTTTACTACACTGGTGAAAGCCATTTTATTTGTTATGCAAAATAATTGACCTACATGTGAATAACTGAACCTACATGTGTCTTCTGAGTTTGTTTATGTAATGATGTTCATAGTAAAATGGAGGAAAATCTGGGAAAAAAGTTTATAATGTACTCTACTGTTTTGCCTTAAAACACATTCCTTGGGGCTCCGAGTGGCTCAGCGGACTAAGGTCTGTCACGATGATCCGAGGATCGAATCCTGATCATGCTGCTTGCCATCGGCAGCCGGGGCCGGAGAGAGCAAAATTGGCTGTGCACTCTCTGGGCGGGTAAGATGGCGCTCTCTCAACAGTACTACTAAGTAATGTTGGCTGGCTCAGGCGTCTGCCAGGTGATCTATCAGATGTGGTGATATTGTGCTTTTCTCAGTACGTTGGCTGACTGGCGGCGATGTATCAGCAGCTATACGAAAAAAGGCGGAGCTTGACTTCACATGTATTGGAGAAAACCTGTATTATTCTGCAACCTTCTAGAGTCAGGACATTACTAGTGGGTGGGTGAATTGTCTTACCACATCACATTAGGGAGGGTAAAAAACACATTCCTGCATGTTTTATAAAGCCACATTTTTGGCAGAATTTTGTTGCAAAACTACCATAAACATTAGAACCATTTCATGTAATTATTTTCCATGAAGTAGCCCTGACGTCTGGTTCCTATCACCTCCATTATGATCAACTCTGACCCTGTATGTTTATCTAGAATGGAGTATTTCATGTCAAACAACTCCGAATGACTTTGTCTTATGGAATCCTGAAGAACACACAGAATTCCATTTGAAAAAGATCCCAGACCCAGGCATGCGGGCAGGTTGTTAGAGAAGCCATAAGTTGGGTAAGTAGACCGTAAAATGCCCTTTAGCTGTATCCAGGGAGTTCTAAACAAGGTTAATATTAGCAGATGAGATTAACAGGACCACTTTGCTCGGTTTCTCAACCTCAAGTCTCTCTCTCTCTCTCTCTCTCGTTTGTGAGCTAGTCCCTTTAGATGAACAGCCCTGCTCCTCGGATTTAAAACCCGCCCTGGTGTCAAGATGATAATGAATAATTTCTGCCGCACCTGCTTTAGTGCATGCACGCCTGAACGCTAAAGATAATAAATACACTGCGCCTTTACGCCAAGTTTTTTGGCCATACATCACCTGCCCCATCAGCAGGCAGAGACCCCTCAGTGCCAATGGAAGAACAGAACAGAAGAGAAAAACAGCCCCACCCTTTTAGCCCACATCCCCCTGCTTTCACATTTAACCTCTTCTTTGCAAGCAGAGTGTAGTGATGTTTAAGCAATGCAAGACCAATAAATACAGTTCTGGAATAAAGAGCATTCCATACTTCAAACCATCAAATAGTGCTGAGATGCTTCAATTTTTGGCCTAAAGTAATGATTTGATGATGACCGTCCTTATAAAAATATGGGATTTTACCAGGGGTGCCCAAACGTTTGCATGTCATTGTACTGTCCATTCAGTTCATAACAGCTTTTCTCTTCACTCAACTCCTCTCTCAGGTACGTCTCTTCCATTCCATGCACATAATCTCTCTCCTTTCTCTGTTTTCCCGCAGCTCTTTTCTCAGTTTGGGAGAAGCTTTTTCATTTCCCACCTATTTTCTAGCAGCCACACTGTATCTGCATCAAAATGATTAATTAATGATAAAATTAATTATTGGAGGGCATTTCAGACACTGATGTGTGTACAAATTACACCCATGTAAAAAAATTTTTTCCAAAGTGTTACACAGGCTTTTGTTCAGCACAAACTCAGCAACAACAATGTCAGAACAGTAAGAGTGTCATAAACCTATATTTTGATTAAATCTGCTCTAAACGTGGACTTTCCAAAAACCTATTTTCAGATTTGCTGATATATTGTTAAAAAACACTCTAAACATTTCTAGCCAAGACTTTTGAGCTCAGAACTGAATAAACAGAGGTGTTGGCTAAACACTGATCATTACAGTTTTTAGAAATTGTATGTGTTTTTATTTCTAAAGCTTAAGAAATGTGAGGGGACACTGTGTTTTTACTCAGCCACTAACCCTACATTGAATATTTTTTAGATGAGGGTGAGGTGAAAGGTGTCTTTTGTTGAGGTTCAGCTCAGGTGAGAGGTCTCTGCTGAATTCACATTCCTCAGATTCCAGGCCTCTGGAACCCACAATTGGAATGTCTGGAATTACCATGTCATTATTGTATGAATGACAGATCACGTCTTTTGGCTGTAAAATATGCACAGCTGTCCGATTCGTTCTTACAGACATCTCTGCATATTTAAGCTCCTCTCACAAGAATCTAAAAATATAGTTTGATTCAAGCTATATATATTCGCAAAGTAGACCCTTTAAGGTTTGTTTAGTTTTGTTTCTATGATAAAATAAAAAGAGCTCTATAAGTTTTTATGAGGAATTTCAGTTTTGTTTGAAAATTGTTATAATATATATTTAATAAATGAATAAAATATAATTTTATTTTAATTATTTTAATGCACACTAACAAAATATTTAATTTTCATTTTAGAGAAAAATAAAACAAAATGTAAAATGTGGCCTGTGTAGAAATAATGGCCCTTTAAATGATTTATGTTAAATTAAATTTTTCCTCTAATATGTTAAATTCAGAAAATACAAACTGTGCACTAAAATGTGTGTACAATTGTTACCTGTTATATATATTCATGTAAAAGTAATTTTAACTTAAAAGTAATAAAATTATTCTATCATTATATTTGAAATGGAAAACAATCTAGTACATGAGAAATGAAAAATGGTCTAAATGAAGAAACAAAAAATATTACAAAGTAAACAGTAAATATAACATATATTAACGTTTACATATAACGTTATACATATTTCACTCCTGATTACACATTCATGTTGACGGGGCATTATTCTTAAAAGAGACAAGTGAAATATGATACACTTTCCCACTCGGAAACACAAATGTTTGTAGCTCTGCCAGTCGCTATCACTTACAGTTACAAAGCAGGCTTATTCCAGGCCCATTAATTGATATTAATTGGTTCACTTTTAGCCATGTGACACCTGCACCCAGTTTCTATCTTCACTGTGTTTACCACAGCTGTGTACATACATACATGTGTTAAGACAGAAGACCCATTTGGTGCATGCATGTTACCTAATACATTGATCTTCTGATTTATTAGTTTTATTCTCCAAAGCCTGTACGATGGCCAAAGCAAAGGTTTGGATGGTTTGGAAAGATAGTTTTTGGATGGTGTGGTGCATTCCTAAGTCAAGGGGGAGGAGAACCGTCTTTTTCAACAGAAAATTGAGCCATCAGGGCTCCCCGGGTTTCAGTCTGACTGTCAGATACCGTCAGCTCTTTATCAAGCCCTAGAGAGAACGCATCATGCCCTCCCCGCCCAAACAAGCTCTCTTGCTCTGTTATTTCAGGTCTTATCACACACCGCCCCCTCCCCAATGCATGGGGGTAAACACTGGGTCACATGGACACTACAGCTGCTTATGGTCCTCTGGCCTCTAAATAACAAATCTCTTATCTCACGACAATTTGATTAGACTGAATTTAATGACTGTAATGGAAAGTGAATTTAATTACATTGATATGACTTAGATTTGTATTTAAAATGTCAGCTGGACACAAAAATGTCAGTACACATACTCTGTGATACAGTATCATTTCTATGCTCATGTAAATGTAAAGATTGGTGGCAGATAGTGTTTCATTTTGTGTTGTTTAAACTTCCAACCACTAGATGTCAGTGTTGTGATCTATCTTCAGCCATTAGACTCTTCCACTCCAATGGAAGCATGTACAGTCATGGCCAAAAGTTTTGAGAATGACACAAACATCAATGTCCACAAAGTCTACTGCTTCAGTTTTTATAATGTCAATTTGCATATACTCCAGAATGTTATAAAGAGTGATCAGCTTAACAGCAATTAATTGCAAAGTCAATATTAGAAAATGAACTTTATCCCCCAAAACACATTTCAACTTCATTGCAGCCCTGCCTTAAAAGGATTAGCTAACATCTTTTCAGTGATTGCTCTATTAACACAGGTGTGGGTGTTGATGAGGACAGGGCTGGAGATCAATCTGTCATGATTAAGTAAGAATGACACCACTGGA
>BRDA01004061.1:0-18121 GCA_036984385.1 Crenuchus spilurus | reverse complement strand
TAAAATATTGACATTTGCCATCTCCACATCATTGCATTCAGTTTTTATTCACAATTTGTTTAGCATCCCAACTTTTTTGGAATCCGGTTTGTATAATGTGAATTTTCATCAGTTATTTTGGAATAAATTATAGAAATAAAAAAATAAATAACATTTTTTTTTATGAAAACAAAAAGAAAACAATTGTTTATGTTCTAACTGATGTTATTAAACCAGTGTAACATGCAGCTGCGGATGGAGCATAGTCATGTAAGTGGATGCAGAGATGGTGTCCAAATGCAAGACTTTATTATACGAAGATACAAATTAAACTCTGTAACTATAAAACAAAACAAAGCTTAAGTAGATTTGTGAATGATGTATACACATATACACACATTCAGGAACCTTCACGAAGATACACAAACAATTAATGACTGACAAAGGACGCAGAAACATGAGGAAGCTATATAGCAAACACTGATTAACACATGATGAAGGGACAGGGCTGTGAGCAGACAAGACACAGGTGCTAACAATGAGACATGACATGATGTGGCTGGGGTGAAGACACAATGTGAACAAAAGACGTGGAAGATGTAAATATACAGAGCACGTGGGGATATTATGTGGGTGTGGAAGGAGACATTATGTGAATGTAAATACAAGCAGGTGTCGAAAGGAGACATGTGAGACATACGAAAGCACATGGCAAACATAAACAAACATGGAACATGTGGACAAAATGGAGACTAACCAGTGTGACAACCGGTCAGTAATGTTTGTTTATTTTAGTTCGAACTGTACCAGTGATCAGTATGGACTGTATTTCCTGAAAGCATTGATGGTAACTATACAGAGAGAGAGTTTTCAAAATGATTGTCTCTCTACTATTTAACTATGGTACAGTAGTTGTTCAACAACACTTTTGTTGCCCTATTTAGCTTTTAAAGCTTTGGGCTTGTCTTTTATTACTGAACAAGAAACACAATTAAATTTATAATTGCGATTATTTATATGGTATATATTTATATATTAGTCAGTCTTATTGATCAATAAATATTGATATTTCGTTGCTGACACTTGTGATTCTCTTCTCCTGTAAATGCTGATATTTTCTGATCAACTGAGCGAGACTCTCCTCAAATCTGTTCATCTTTATACAACGTAGGCTAAAACACAACCGCACACAGTTCCCATGGCAACACTCCAGAACGAAGAACTTTTGAGTTTCTACCCAATCAGAGTGCACGAAAATGTCTGCAGACATTCAAATGATATGATTCCATTGATATGGTCAGTGGCCCCCCATGCACTTGTCGCCTGGACTGTAAATTGGCCTTAAGCCCCCCCATGTCTTCGCATCCTAGCAACACCCCTGATCAGGGAGTTCTTCTAAAACAAGAACAACCCAGCTGCACATTTCTTTGCGGAGGGATACGAGTGAGAAAGGAGGACACTAGGGTGAAATAAGGCCACATACAGAAACACAGTGTACCCACTGCACTCTTGATAGCAGCTTTGCACATTTAAAACTGCTGTCAGCAGAACACCATCTTGGCAAGAAGTCAGATGTGAATCAATGACAAGTCAGGGTTTGCTAACGGCAACCCTGGGTCACGTGTAACCGGTCTGTTTTTTTTTTGTTTTTTTTTTTTGGTACAGGCTGTTTCCTCATCTGACACTTCTGCTGCTTTCATGTGGCATCATCATTTGGGATCTAATCTTTTCTTCTAGTCTTATCTGTGGAGTTGTGGATCATTGCTTTGTTGTTGTTATTTGTAAAGAGGAATAAAAGATCTGGCTAAACGTCTGATACTCTATTCTAAAAGAGTCTATTAAAGATGCAACAGATACAGAAACATGAAACAGAGGATTACCAAAAATTCCATTATAGAGAATAACCAGCAATTACAGCACTTGATATAAACAAAAAACACTCATCATTGTCTTTGATGCCAAATGTTTATTTGCTAAACACAGACACGTTTCTACACTGTAATGTCTAATCCGTAAACAACTCCTCAGTGGTACACCCATCCATCCATTATCCCACCCGCTGAATCCTTATCAGGGTCGTGGTTAGTCCGCCACCCCTTCACTGGGCGCAGGTCAGGGCATTACACCATCCCAAATAAGCCCAGGACAGGGTGCCACAGACAATTTAGAGTACCTAATTCACCTGACCTCCATGTTTCTAGACTGTGGGAGGAAACCGGAGACCCAAGAAGAAACCCAGGCAAACATGGGGACAACATGGAAACTCCAACCAGATGGGGACTCCAACCCAAGACCTCAGTGCTGAGAGGCAAACATGCTAACCACCAAGCCACCATGCCGCCCTCCTCAGTGGTACAGCAACATATAATATGGTAAAATCCAGTGTCAAATTTGTTATTAACTTATTTTTATAAGCATTTGAAAAAACTTTGATTTTTGAATTTGAGTTTTGAAAAGTTATCTGGTACAACATTACTACCAATCAAAACTTATCAAAAAGTTCAAAATCATTGTTTTAAATAACATAAAAGCTGTATGGTAGAGAAATGTAAAAACAAGGAAAGAATCAGCTGTGGGGAAAGATCCCCCTCAAGAAGACTAGTAGCTATGATGTAGCACCACATTTAGGGAAGGTACAGCTTACTAAACCCATATCAGAAAACCAGTTGAAGATTAACTGCTTTTGAGAGCCCCACTCTTTGAATATGTCCCCTCACACAGCTATGTCTTAAGAATCTGCACACTTCTGTTAGAACATGTACTGATAAAAGCTTTGGAACATACAAGTTTAAATGCTGAATTTTTACTGTATTAATAGAAAACGGTCTAGTTCATGAGAAAAGTCAAATGTGACATTATTTTCACCTCTGTAAATTTGGTAAGGACCTAGAAAATAAATGTAATTTATTATATAAATGTAAATGTATTCAAATAAATGTAAGAGTAATGAATCTCTTAAAAGGGAATATTTTCACTGTACAAGCTAAAAATAAGACACAACTTTGATTGATATAATCGGTCATAATTTTGCAAAAATATTTGCAAATATGCAAACATTTTATTATTCCATTTAGAAGCAAATAACATATTGGCTAATATCAATATGCTGCACATTCCTAATTATTTTTTGCATTAAATAACAATTTGTTTCCAAAATAATTAAACATCTAACTACATTTTAAGTATTGTTTAATAACATGTATTGTACATAAAATTATAACAATATACAGTACCAGTCAAATGTTTAGACACACTTTATGGACATTCAGTGATGTTTCATTATTTAAATATGGTCTGCATTGTAGATTAATACTAAAATCATCTAAACTATGAAGAAATACATATGTAACTATTTAGTAAATAAACAAGTATTAAACCAGAATATGTTTTATAATTTAGATTCTTCATAGTAGGCACCTCTTGCTTAGATGCCAGCTTTCTTGGCATTTTCTCAGTCAGCACTCTTTCTGCACTCTTAATGTGTTTGAGACATCAGTTGTGTCTACTTTGAAGAATCTAAAATCTAAAACATATTTTGGTTTGTTTAACACTTTTAAATTTACTACATGATTCCTTAGGTGTTCCTTCATAGTCTGGATGACTTCAGTATCCATTTACAATGTAAGAAAAAAAATAATAAATACATAAAAACATTGAACGAGAAGGTGTGTCCAGACAAACTCTAGTGTAAGTACAGTAATAGCTGAATAGTGAATCTGGTAAAGCAGGACACTTTGACTTGATGTTCTTATGCTAAATATAATGCACTCAAATTTTACCAAAAGATTTTATAAATCGTTCAAAACTATTAGTTTCCTTAAACCACCTGAGCAGAATATGATGTGCACGTGCATGAAGGGTTATCCGTCTATCTCTCTGTGTGTGCGTACGTGACCAGGAGTGTAGCTGAAATTCTTAGAACTGGATCTGGTGTCAGGGCTTTGTGCCTGACTCTGAGTCACACTATTGAGAAACATGGCAAAGCTCGCAATCCTACATGCTTCCCTTAAATCTCAGAGCCATTCTCAACAATAAGCCACTCAAAAATCAGCTGCAGTGGCAGTTGTATGAGTATGGAAGACCCACCCTAACTGTGGTCATGTCAGTCTGTGGAGAAAGCCCAGTGATGGCAACTCCCGAAACCACCATAAAATCACTGAGCGCTGCTGGCTAAACATCACAGCAATGACTCACTGTCTTTTACAGCACTTTGGTCATCTCCCTCTGTTTACACACAAAAACTTTCAGCCTGAAAGTCACAGGGAGATGCTTAAAACACATACAAAAGGTTAAACATACAACACTTCCATTGATAAGATTGAAAACAACACAACCGACATGACCTCAGCACTGATAATCTGACATGTTTATAGTGTTTGCACTGAAAGCTACTGTATTACATTTAGATTCATAACTTTTAATCATATTTTAGATTTAGTTGTGTTTGGTGCTTTTTGGAAAACTCAGTCACTGAATGTTGAATTTAATAATAAACCCAATAAACTCTTCAGATATGATTTCAAAATTGAGATTTTGTGGGAAAATATAATGAATATTATTTTTATAATTTTATGTACAAACAATTATCTTAAGGACACTTCAATACTCTTAAAAGATAAAGCTGGCTGATGTGGAAATATTGTGATACTTCAGGCTTTTAACGATACACAATGTTTATTATATAAATACACGATATTTATTATTTCTGACATCTGCCAAGTCAAAAATTAATAAAAATAAATACTACCAAAAACGACACATTCAATGATTTGTATTAAACATTTTATATGTTGTCCTGCCAATCAAATCCAAATAAATAGGACTAATTGTTTTATTTATACTTCACACTTTTAATTTTACTCAAAATATATTTTAATCAAACATGGAAAACACAAAGCCCTGACCTGCACCAATCATGTTTTTGTAAATAAGCTGATGAGAATGGGGGCGGAGTAATGGGACATAGGGGAGGGGCTTATGAAACAACTGACAGAACATCAGTGTAAACACAGATGGTCCATATTGCAGTTTTAGAGATGGGATTAGAATACGTGACGTTGCTAAAATGAGGTATTTTTAACAACCGTTCTACAGTTTACAGCTCATTTGTAAGTAATGAATAAATATTGCCATGAATTTTTAACCAATATCATCCAGTCTTAGGATATTGTCTGGTTAAGCCATGATGTTCTTTGTTGTTCCCGTCACCTGATGTCTGTTAGTGTCAGTGAGCAGAGCTACTACACAAGCCTCAGTGCTGTATCTGCTAGTCTACAGCTCAGGGAGGGGCACGTGAGGACACACTGCAGCAGACTCTGGTTTCCATGTGGACAATGTTGTTAAACGCTCCATCCCCCTCCCTCACTTTCTCTCTCCATCCAGCACATCTCGCTTTCCCCTCCTGCCATGGCACAGGTAGAGCGGCACACAGTATTACCATGCAGCGAGGAAGTACACGGCCATTTTACAGCAGGTCTTTGTGCTCAAGTGCTAAAGCAGGCAGAGGCTGTTTACGTGGCACTGCCATTATTCTGGGCAAGGCTGTCCGGACCAGCATCCCAACCCCTACGCTTGCTCTCCACACTGTATGCCCTGTTGCTAAGGAAACGGTGGGGGAAATATTTTGGCCAACAAGCAAGAAAGGGGCTGATAAGGCACTGGAGAAAAGGAGATGGAGCGAGCAAAATAAGAGGGGGGAGGGGTGATTAGGGACATTTGGGGAGAGAGAGAGTCTTCTTAATCCCTGCGAATGAGTCAGGAGGTAACAGATTGCAAGGATGAGCAATGCTGATGCAACGATATTAGGGATTGAAACCCTGTCCTCTCTCCACCTTTCGTTACCTGCTCCCCTCCTCTCATTTCAAAAGCCTCTAATCAAATAGAGACAGAGTTGATCTGCTGAGTCTTTTGATCAGGTTGCACAGGATAGGTGGGGTTGTCCGGTGGTCACAAGATTTCTCAAAGCTACTGTTATCAGTGGTGAAAATGGAGGAACACAAACCTCTGACTTATTCAGAGAGAGAGTGACCAGCTGATGTTTTTCTTCACCTGACTTGAGTGATGATGTGTTACGACTTGGTGATTGCCTTTGACCAATCATCAGTCACCGCTTCAAACTCCACCCATGTGTTTCGGCACACTTGGTACTTCCGCAAGTAGGGGAACCAAAATCAGTAGGAGTACAGAACGGCTCACTAAGTTAATTTCTTGTAGAAAACACAAGCGTTTAAGCAGTCCAAGCAACCCCAAAGTGGTTTCTAAGACACAGTTAAGAGTTTGCAATAGTCTCCCAGGTAGTTGGTAAAGTACCTTTGGTCTCTGAAGTGGACGGTTAGGTGGACCTACACAGGTGCTCTGCTTGCTATGGTGTCCCAGGTGGTTACTGTGGTATCCCACCTGGAGGATTATGTGTTAATAGTTCATTTTTCATCACAGTGATACAAGTCAGGACACAAACTTAAGGTGGATATTCATTCTCAGGGGGAACCATTCAAAGAAAAACAGCTTCCATGTGAAAATTATATGTTGGGCCCAAGCCCACTGTTATAAGACTAAAGGCCAATTTATAGTTATGCGTTGAACCTACGCCATAGCCTATACGCACCTCTCCAGAAATGTTACTATGCATTGCGTAGATGCAGACCACAGCAGGTGATGGGTACGCCACATCATATCCTCACCTCTGCATTTCCACCTTCGTTTAAAATCGTCATTACAAGCTGAGAAACATGAGAGAGAAACCGGCTCTTATACAACAATGGATCAAGATGAGGAGAGACTCACCGATAAAGTCTGAAAATATGAACATCTCTATGATTCCTCATCGTAGTGCTCCTAAGAAGTCAACACAGCACACCAAGGAACTCAACCAGTGGCATAGAAACCCTATCACCACCTAGAGTTTACTCGAGGTAATTGCAGCGTGTCACAGACAGAACAACGCAGAAGTATAAATGGATGCTACAGTGTAGGTGATGCGCACAGGCTATGCTACAGGCAATGCGTTCACTTGACACAGAAGTATAAATTGGCCTTAAATCTTTCAGAACGGGCTCATCGTCGATAACTGTTGGATGAATTAGCGGACGAAAAAAGACGGAGACTAAATTATCATAATACAGGTGTGTGGACCATGATGACATCTCCTTAACCTAAAGACTTCCAGAGTCAAAAGATCCATCTATCATTTGGCTGGGAGATAACTGGACTATTATAGAGTAGTTCTGAAGGTGAAGGTCATGTTTTGTTATTGTTTTTATTATAATAAGCTCCAACACTTTTTCTTTTTTGAGAAAATATATGAAAAATACTTTTACAATCATCACTGCAGTAACATATATTATGAAAAAATGTAATATGGCATTTGATGTTTGGTATGGAAGTTTTCCACATATAACCAGGAGCAGATCAAGCTTGGAGTGAAGAACAACTCTCCCTATTCTCTTACGCCAGAGTCAGACATTTTATATAAAGAGAAGAAAAGCCCAGTTGGCACTAAAGTGTAGATAAGGAAGCCTAGAGTCACTTAACAACACACTCACATGTACTGAGAGCTGCCCACCCCTCGTGGCAATTCTCAGTGCCAAAGTTACCACCCTTACAGTCCTTACACTGAAAGAAGGGTCATGTAGGGCAGCATTTCTTTCAGCAAGGGAAACACAGGGAGTTTCCAACTGGACCTCAGCTATTGGTCTGCATCACTTTTGTAAAAGCCTTTCTATTCATAGTTAATATTTCGGAGGCTTACTAATATTAAAACCCACTTTAAGGTTTAAATATGTATTGATTTGTGTTGTCTTTAAACCTCTGCAAACTAGATGAGTGCTGTAATCTGTCTTCAGCCATTAATCTCTTCCACTCCAATGTAAACAACTAGAATTTGGATGGGAGGCCTCCAAGGAAAAGCCTGTGTGTCTGATGCAGGTGGTGTTGGTGGTCAACAGGAGGCACTATTCCTGTGTTCTGTGTGGATCCTAATACCCCACTGCACTGTACTGTATAAACGACACCGTATTACTACTAATCATTTTTAAAACCGTCCTCACCTCTGTGTCTGATAGCTAACGTGTGGTGAAAGTTCTGGTTTAGATACATTTTAGTCTATAAACTGATTCCATGAGTTCTTATTTAACTCTTACGCTTTCATTTCAGAATGCAATGAGATATTAAACTCAATCATTTTCAAAAAAACACTGGACACATTGGGGTGTTCTAAAATGTGTAAATATATAATTATCATATTTTAATTTAGTTATAATTTTAGTGCATTGTTTAGATTTCAGTAGTTGATCAGTATCACTTAAAACCAGTAATTGCAATAAAACTAGTAAATTACTATTCCAACAATATCAACAATAAACAAAAAGGCTTGAAAAAAATGATGACAGTTTACATTTTTGAATTAAATGGATTTTCTATTTTTGGAGATGCACTAGTATCAGAGCTACTCTGCGATAAATCTCATGTATTGTTCACCCGAGTCATATACTTCAAAAAACTCTAAGGACCCCTATCTTAGAAATCCTAGAAAACAAGCCATCATTTTAATCCAGTGGCAAGTAATCAATCTGCCTCATTAGCATTTCCAATGACTAGAGTGGAGCAAGTCTTAACCGAGCACAGGATGAGAATAAATACTACAAATCAGTCTTTTTGAAGAACTCTTTAGCACTCTAAAGTAAGTATGTCTGTCATGTGTGAACATAGAGTCCCAGAGCAAAAAGAACACCGGTATGACCCCCGGCTAGCTCATATAACTAGACCTGCGTCATGGGAGCAGTTCCTCACGCAGCTATCTATGTAGGCTGAAGGACATGGCAGAATACTTGGACTGCATCTGGGTCAAGGGTTACACTTGGCATGGATTAACCTCCAATTTCTATGGAAAACTTTTGTTTCTGGACACGCAGGAAAACACTTCACTTCACCTCCTTGACCTTGCCTGAGTTTTGGCTCATGATAATGTGACTGTACACAAAACATTCTGTATGAATATGCTTATATTAGGTCTTCTTAATGTGTATATACATTTAAAGTCTCATAAAATAAAAAATGAAACTAAAACTAATAATGCATATTTAAAAGTAAATGATACTACATTAAAAACTTATGAAAAAGTATGAACTTTACAAAACTAGTAACCTGGATCCAGTGGCCCCATTATTGTGTTTTGCAAACGGCCCCAAAATCACTAAATCTGATCCTGCATGTGTATGTGTACATATAAACACTGTGTGTGTGTGTGTGTGTGTGTGTGTGTGTGTGTGTGTGTGTGTGATTACACACAAAATTGCCACCAGTATTTTTAGCAGATTAACAAAATAACAACCCTGTAAATATACTGCATTTCACTGATTTTGTGCTATATTTGGTGCTGTATTTTCTGCTATATTTGGCTATACTGTAATGTACTTTAATGCATTTTATTTAGCGTGTTTTATTATATTTTACTCTATTTTTTTATATTTTACTGTAGAATGGAACCTTGGTTCTCATCATTAATACATTCTAAAGTCATCAAAATCATACTATAACATAAGTAATATTTCCTCTAAGAAATAATGTACATCCAGTTAATCTGCTCCAGACACTCCAAAATTTTAACAAAAATACATTTTATATAGAACAGCTATAGTTTTACATACAGAATACAATAAGAAATAAATTAAAAAATGCAAATAATTTCACTCTGGGATCAATAAAGTATTTCTGATTCTGAAAACACTAATGAAATGGATAAATGAACATTTAACATCACTCTTACGGGTTTACTCTGTTTTAGAGTGCGACTGTGTGGTGAGGCTGGCAGCCTTTGTTTTTACACTCGTTTTCAAGCAGTAGCGCTGTGCACTGTTGCTTTAGTGTGACATGTTTCAGTTTGTTTTGAGTGTTATCATGAGGAACAAAGCCAGAATGAATGACGAATGCATGGGTGGATGCTTTGTTTTCGTAAAATTAGCGGCAAGGTTCCATTGTACTTTCCTATATTACAATTTGCTGTATTTTGTTGACAACTGAAATGTTCTGTATGGATTATAGAGAATTTATTAATAAAAATTTAGTTAAGCTGTAAATAATAACATATTACAAATATGTTATGTTACAAACTAACAAATAAACATTTGGCATTAAAGACAATGTTGAGTATTTTAAGTTTATAGCTAGAGTATCAATCTGGTACCAAGTACTGTAATACTACAATTGGTATCAAAATTTAAATTCTGGTATTGTGATGACCCTGTTACAACTAACAACCCAATAATAAGTATGTTTTCAGCCTCATTTATACACAGTCATATGCAAAACTTTGAGAAGTGTTCACTTGTGCATACGTAGACTACACAGCCCTGACAAACACAGAATGAGGAAAGTTACTGTACCAACACACACACCAGCAGTAAGAATGCATTGTTTTGGTTTGCTGTTGCAGGGTAGTCTTCAAAGTCAGAGAAGCGCTGATCCTGAGAACTGATAGAAAAGCAGCTCTGGCCAAGACAAAGCACAGAGCAGGTACAGGCTTGGACTGTCACCTCATTAAATTTGATTAACAACTGAAATGTCTTTTCTGTTCATTTTTTACAGTCATCAGACAGGGTTCAATGCTTAACAGCATTTTTCATCATTATTGCGATATGAGTTTCTGTCATAAACACATCATGAAGAGTGACAATGACATCACTGCAAACAGGAGAGTAGTTTTATGAACTATGAGAATTATCAGAACAGCAGTGCTGAGAGCTCTAACTGAACTACTGTACTGTAAACATGTTTAATGTGGTGAATCTTTTCAGAGTTGTGAGTAAAATGTGCAAAGCAGTCATTTGTTTGATACTTGCTTTCTTTTTCAGAGTTATACAGTACCAGTCAAAAGTTTAGACACACCTTCTGGACATTCAGTGGGTTATTTAAAAATAGTCTGCATTGTAGATTAATATTAAAGTCATTCAAACTATGAAGAAATACATATGGAATTATTTAGTCAACAAAACAGTGTTAAACAAACCAGAATATGTTTATATTTTACATTCTTCAAAGTAGGCACCTCTTTCTTAGAATTCCAGCTTTCTTGGCATTTTCTCAGTCAGCTTTATGAGGTAGTCACCTGGAATGGCTTTCAGTTAACAGCTGTGCCTTGTCAAGAATTCATGACTTGTATTTCTCATCCTCTTAATGTGTTGGGTGCCTATTTTGAAGAATCTAAAATCTAAAACACGTTTTTTTATCAACATCACTTTTAAGTTTACTACATGATTCATTGTGTTCCTTCATAGTCTGGATGACTTCAGTATTAATTTACAATGTAGGGGAAAAAATAAAAACATTGAATGAGAAGGTGTGTCCAAACTTTTGACTGTATATAAAACAAGAAAAGCTGTATATATGTTGTAATGTAAAAGCAAAGGAGTCTTCAGCATTTCAATATTTTTTATACAATTTGCACAAAGTAAGAAGGAATAGTGCTTTTATCACTTTAGAGTTTGCCATTTGGTTATCCAGCACAGAACCAAATACATGTCAGTATAACAGCTGGAGAACTATAGCTGAACTGCACAGAAGGTAGCAGAATAAATCTCAAGTTTAACTTCTTATTTAAATTCCCGTTCCACCTTAAATGGTGCAGCTACATTCTGGAGTCTACCAACCTAACCAGGCATTTGAATATAACTGCAGCACTATTTAAGGTGGAACTTAGGGTGGGAGATTTGACTAAGAAGGATACATCAGCTTCATCCTGATACTTTCTGTGCAGCTCATTTCTCCAGATGTTTTGCTTACATGGAGTTGACTGTGATGAATAACAATTTCAAACAGCAGGTTCAGTCAGCAGGTTAGAGCAGGCGGCCAGTGGGGTGGTCAGCCTAATTTGGGCTACCCTTTAGATCTACCCCAGGCATTTTTCGGAGAAGGAACATCATTTTGAGGACCAATATGACTGCATGCAGTGTCTTGATCACACCTTACGACAGCTGTTCACATCTTCTAACTGCTTCTGATGGCTTCTATTAGTGAGTAAAACATACTTACAGGCTGCCTTGCAAAAACACCTGTGTCCTAAATGTTCTGCAGTGCAATAATCCACACGAAATGATGGGGGATGTATCATATTTAAAAGTCTTTGTACCCTTCTTACACTCACAGGGTGAACACAGAGAAAAGCAGATCCATGGCCACAAATATGTGCATTTATATATAAAAACAGAATGTAGTTCAACATGAAACATTACATAGGCTATTAATTCATTATAGTAGGAATAATGTAGTAGGGAGTTATATGTAGAAAATATAATTATCGGCTCATGATCAGAGGCAGTAAAACAAACTGGGACATTTGTATTTGTCTGTCATGAAACATTCAACCCACATCAAAAGAGGAACAAAAAAATGTGGCTCTCGACGTGACGGCTTACCTTAGTGCGGCCATTAATGACATAATCTCCAAGTTGGCCATTTGCAGAACTGTGCATGATGGCCTCGTCGATATGAGCCATGAGGATGCCAATATTTTCACAGCCCGGTTCCTTGCCCTCCACCCAGGCTATCTGGTCTCCGCGGATATTTTTCGAGGGGATGGTCTTCTGGCTCACTAGCTGCCCCCCTCGAAACTTCCCACTGTGATTTAGGGTCTCTACCTCCTTTCGAATGCGGTCCCCCATTCTTGGGCCCAAGAAGCCATCTTTAACACAGATGCCATAGTATTTCATACAAGGCACTATGTAGAGCTGGGCGATTCGTTCTGCGGACCAACCCGCCACAGCTCCCACCGCAGCAGGCAAAGAGGGCGCATCTGATGAGGAAGCGTTGCCCTGCGTGTGGTTCCATGTCACTTTGTGTCTGTTGTTGTGGTGGGCCCTGTTGGGAGAGCTGCTGTGCTGGCTTTTTCCACTCTCCACTTTAGCCTCCACTTCCAGCCGCCTCCTTTTAGACTCAGGAGGTGCAGAGGCCTCTGGACTGTCGGGCCCTTCTGACCCTGAGACAATGTTGGCCCCATCTAGAGCCCAAGAGCCCGAGGCCCTGTTTTCATCATCTTTTCGTCTCTGTGTCTGCCTACATTTCAGGTCCCCATTTGCCCGCTTCATGATAACATTAGGGCACTGTGGTGTAGAGTTCTCCACTGGCCTGAGCATGAGGCCATTGTGAGCTTCAGCGAGGCCTTTCAGCTGCTTGTAGCCATTGGGGGTCTGGGCTGGCACCCCACAGTGGTTGCCCTCAGTAGTGGCGGATGGGGACACGACTCCTCCATTACACAACGGCAAGCCGGTTTTGGCCTCTTTCTTCAGCACCGTGATACCGGGTCCCATCGATTTAGACGCCAGATCCGCCAGCAGCTCAGCGGCTGTGCTGCTCCCGGCTGCGAGCCCGCAGTACGCCTTCAGCCCCATGCTCACCACCGCCGCATCGCCCTCCGCGCTCTCCGGCTTGGCGCAAATGCTCGAGCTTCCGCAAGCAGAGCTTGCGTCTAAACGGTCCGCGCTGCCCAAGCTCTCCATTTCATCCCGTCTAGTCCCAGATGCGCACGTAGCTCACGTCCAGTCCTCATTTTCGACGGAGTCTCTCGTACACATGGCGGCGTGCAGCACAACTGGCGGCGCTGTGAACCTCGAGCGACGTGACCATGTCCAGAAAACTTTCACAGCTAAACAGACTGCTTTTAAAGACTTTTAGACTATTATCCTCAATCAGGCCGCCGTCACTTTTCTTCTGAACTCCCGTGATTTCCTACAAGACATTCAGACCAACATAATCAGTCCAACACAAATGACTGGACAGCACTAAACACCCATATTCACGATAAAGAATGACAGAATATTTGACTTGTGAATTAATTTATGCAAACAAACAGACTTCCAGTAGTCCTAGACAACAACACGGTCCTACACAGTCATCTTAATGGTCCAAAGGTCTATTGGTCCAGCACAGTAGTGGTCCAATGTAATAGTGTACCTTAAAGGTCCAAAAGTCCAACATGGTCCTCAAGGCCCAGTTCTACATTGACTTTGTTTCTTTAAATTAACTTTTTTAATAGATTTGGTTAAAGGCTACAGTAATCCAGGCTTGGCTAATACTGAACTAATTTAATAGTATTTACGTCATTAACAGTAATAGTACTTACGTCATTAACAGTAATAGTACTTAATAGTGGATTAGTAATAACATTTATTATTAAATCAGCTATTGTATAAACGTTTCCCGTGAAAACAGCAGCAGGGTTTCTTCTGTCCAAAGTCTATAGATTACAGCTCTGAATGTCACAAAACAGACGTTATTATACAAAGAAAAATCAAATATAAACAGCTTAAACATTTGATTTGCTTACCTCATCACACACATAAGGCACGAGAGCTGATCGACATCATAACCGTGACCTTTTCGCCCAAAGCCGGCCTGTTCTTAAAACAGAATTAACAAATAATCATCTTCCATCCAGTTTTAAGATACAAACAGCAGATTCTGGCCGTGACCCGTACGAACTACAGGCCGGTACCACCTCAGCATTCGGCCGTAGTCTCCACACTTGTCCTCAGTCGTGTCTGTCCAGTTAGTTGCTATTCTCCTACCCGTATTCCAACAAGTCCCGCCTTCCTCTGCTCTGATTGGCTTAGCAGTTTCTTTTCAAAGTAAAGCGACCAGCCTATATTTGCATGTTGCGCTACGATTGGCTAGTAGTATCTCGCGCTCTGCGATGGGATTGGCTAATAGTTGATACTCGAACAATGTTAGATGATTGAAGGCGCGGCTTGTCGGAATACAGGTGGGGATGAAAATAACGTCTCACCGCCAAGAGCTGCTTGACTCTCTCACTCTCTCCATCTCTCTCTTTCTATCTGTGTCGTTCTGCGTTTATTTGGTCTTTTTTGCTCTCCCGTTCTCGCTATGTACGTTTTCTAGCTTATTTCTCTTTGTTTGTCTCTATCTATATCTAACCCCCCCTTTCCCGTTCGCTAGCTCATTTTCGCTTTCTCCATGAGCACTTCTGTCACTTACACGTGCGCACATGGTCACGTGACGCAGAGGCGCGAATAGAAACTACAAAATAATACCGGCCGGAGACCGTACTATAAAATACACTTTTTTATATACTGTCATATACAATCTTATACACTGTTTATTAGTTTTACACAATTACATTGTCTCCTCTACTGTGCTATACATCGTATTATTTGGAGTGTTTATATGTTGTCATATTGCCCTATATCTTATTTACAATCATATACAATGTCTTAAATACTGCCACATTATATATATATATATATATATATATACGTTCTTTTGATGTCTTACATACAGTCTTACATTTAGTCTAATATATAGTAATATACAGGGGTTGGACAATGAAACTGAAACGCCTGGTTTTAGACCACAATAATTTATTAGCAGGTGTAGGGCCTCCTTTTGCGGCCAATACAGCATCAATTCGTCTTGGGAATGACATACATAAGTCCTGCACAGTGGTCAGAGGGATTTTAAGTCATTCTTCTTGCAGGATAGTGGCCAGGTCACTACGTGATGCTGGTGGAGGAAAACGTTTTCTGACTCGCTCCTCCAAAACACCCCAAAGTGGCTCAATAATATTTAGACACAAAGACTTGCTGTCTTGGTCACAGATGCGCCAGCAAGACGTGCACCAACAATTTGTCCTCTTTTGAACTCTGGTATGTCACCCATAATGTTGTGTGCATTGTAATATACTATATAACTGTGCTCTTACCTGCTAACTGAACCTTCACACTCTGCTCTTACTGGTGCAATGTGCAATTAATGAAGATTGGCCACCAGACTGGTCCAATTTAGCCATGAAACCTCCCACACTAAAATGACAGGTGTTTCAGTTTCATTGTCCAACCCCTGTAAGTACTGTACACATACATTCTACCTTATATACACACTCTTATACACAGCTGTATATACTGTCTTATATACAATTTAATATACTGTGTTATGTTCATTTATTTTTCCACTTATCTCAGATTTTTTTAAAAATTATTTTGCTACTTTTATTAGCAATTGAAGTTGTTCAGGTTAATTTAGCTAACATATACAACAACTTAACAGTCACCTAAAAAATCTAGCCATATTCTAAACCTTCTCTCAGCCCAAACTGTATCCAGATCTTATTTAAGGTCTTAATAATTCGGTTTAGGACACAGTATGACTTGCTGTGAGCTTTAGAAGTGAACAAAAGCTTGTGATGTTTGTCATGGCTGCCTGCAGTGAAGTTTTATTAATTTTTAAAGCTCACAGTAACTCATACTTTTTCCTAAACCACATCCAGTCGTCTGTGAATCCTTCATTAAAGATCTAGATGACATTTGAAAAGATTCAAAAAAGTTTTTACACAAACCAGTAGGTGACTATTGAGGTAGTGTTTACAGAGAGTATGCTCAAAGCCTCAGGTCAAAAGAAGTGAAATTTGGACTCAAATCATGTCTTAACTGATTACATCTGAGTTAAGTGGAACAACGTGAGAAACATTAGGCTACTTTAAGAATTCTTTGTTCAATTATTATTCACTGTATTTATTATCCCATCATACACAAATCTGAAAAAGTAAACGATCCAAGCTGCTCTACTGCCATGTGCAGCAGCACCATGACATCACAATAACATGTGTAATTGTCATTTATTTTAATTAATATTACAATAAATGGTCCAGTTATCACTGCATCAGTATTTCCCAAAGGCATATCTATATAATCACTTTAATAGAGGAAGAAAAGGAAACAGCTTTTGTCTGATATCACAAGAGTGAGTCTGCAGAAATCTGAAATAAACAGCCTTCACCATTTCCTGCTTATGTGTGAAAATGTGTGAGAGATGGAGACAGAGAAAGAGAAAAAGAGCGATTGAGCTGCAGAGGGTCAGTTCAATGGTCAAAAGTCACTGATGACAACAATAGCTACAGAAAAATAAAGGTTTCTGAATAAAGGCCGTTTTAACTGGTTAATTTAACCCCACATAACATTGTCACCACCTTCTTGCAATTAGGCTGTTTTTCTATTTAATCTGATATACAGCTCTTTAAAAAAATAAAAAGCACACCAAATTTCCAGCCCAGTGTCCAGGACAGTCACTTTAAGCACCAAAACAAGGTAGGCAGCTGACTCAGGTTACAATTAAACAGGAAGCCCAATAAGCCACAGGCCCTGTAACACACAAATTAGTTATACTGTATACATTAGTATTAAATCATTTATTCCAAAATGCTATCCCATTTAAATTAGTTGTAACTGCCTGTAGTTGTTTTTTAATAATTTCACAGCTTTTATCATAACGCCACATTAAAGCTGAAAATTTAAACAAATGCAACTTCTAGGTTCCTCCCCCTCCTACTCCAATGCAGTCCAGCCCCCCTTCCTTTGCAGGGTAGCAGCAACTTTTAGCAGAAACTTTTGTCCTGCTGCTGGAATCCTCATTAACTCTATTTAACATTAACCAATCACAGCAAACACATAACATTGGGGGTGGGGGGTGCAGACAAAGGGGATGCATGGTGCCCCCCGAAGACATGTGGTGCAACTGTAAAATTGTGATGCCCAACACACAGCACGTGGTCCACGTGTGCAGAGAGTGCCGCCACTGCCTAGTTTAGACTGAGCTTAAATATTCAGAGTTGACGAAGGTCCATTGAAAAGCAGATGAGCAGAAAGTCACAAGTGTGCTTTGAGCACCAGGGATTATGCAGTTCAGTGACTGTAAGGCAAACACTGGGAAGGTGTGAAGAGCTGGACAGCTGAGGATCATGGGAGTTGTAGTTCCAGGATGACATGAGAGGAGAAGTGGTGACGTGACAGTTCCATTGTTTTGTTCAACAGTGTGGTACTGTGGTGCTGTATGATAGTGTTGTAGTCAATTCCGCACTGTCCGAGTTCAAGACCTTCCCGAGACCACAGGGGACCGAGACCGAGACAAGACCAAGGCCGAGTCATTTAGGGGTCAACACCAAGACCGGGTTGAGACCAAAATAACAAATTAGAGGCCTTACAGATAAACTAACATCAACACTGTGCCCAGACCAGTACTAAACAAAAAATAAGTCAGGACTAAATAGCCAATATACAGTGGTAACCCTACTTACGAGCATCCCTACTAACGAGTATTCCAGGTAACGAGTCGAGATCTCGGAATATTTTTGTTCCAGGTAACG
>BRDA01004059.1:0-13046 GCA_036984385.1 Crenuchus spilurus | reverse complement strand
AACATCAACTCACAACTTTTCCTGATTGTGAGAGTGTCCTCGATGGTCATGCTGGTAGCACTTCTTTTGTTTTTACCATCTTTACCATCTTTACCATTGAAAATGCTGAAGTGGTGGACAGCTTTTGCATACTTGGATCAATCACTAACAAAAATGGATCCGGAAATATGACACAGACTGACACTCAGTAGAACAAGGCCGAAGGAACTGGAAAAGATCTTCAAATGTAAAGATTTGTGTCTCCAAACAAAGACTAGAAATGTGCAGACTGTGGTCTTCTCTGTACGTCTTCGTGGATGTGAAAGCTGGACAATATAAACAGAACAGGTGTTTGATGTATTTGAACTTTGATGCTGGAGACTTGAGAATCTTGGACAGCAAAGAAACCCTCCACCAAATGGAACGTCACCTCACTAGAAGCCCAGATAACCAAACTGAAGCTCATTATGAGAAGACAAGCTTTGTTTTGAACAGCTGAAGTTAAAAGAGGAAGAGCAACAATATGGATGGACAGAATCAGACTAATCATGAACAAGCCATTAAGAAACCCAATTAAATAATTATATTTATATACAGAGATGCACATAAGTGGTGCGCAGGTGCGCATGCGTGGTCAAAATTAACAATGCACAACGTGAAATACAACGTGACACGTGTTTGCGCACCATTTACTTGATTATGTTAGGCCACGGTAACCGGAGTTGACAGGTTCGCGGTTTTCAAGGCAGATTGTTTTGTTGAAAATCCAGTCGCAGGTGAACTTTCAAGGGTGGCGGGATGCGTTTTATTGGGTAACTTTTAAAAATTGCCGCGGCTGGTTGCCTAGGATATTACTTCAACATGGCGGGCAAACGTGTACAAAGTCAACACTAAGGAAGTTTGAATACAACAATAACAACAAAGAGAACATAATATAAGGAAAGATAGCCTGACAAGGAGAGAGAGAGACAGAGAGAAGGTGAAGAGAAAGTCACTAGCTAATATGGTAAATGGGGAAATACGGGAGGCGGTATTGCATGGACTGGGATAAAGAAAAAGGTTTGATGGACTGATAATAAATCCCTTATAAACAAAATACTAAGTCGAACACTCGTAGTTGTTTTGCCATTTGCTTCAAACGTGTGACAGACAAATATTTTGGGCTAGTTTAAGCTTCTGAAGTGCGGGTTTTAGACTGACTTTTGGCTGAATAATTTTGATGGATCTGGCAACCCTAACGGTATTATATGCGGGCTCAAGAGAGTAGTTTATTGCTAACTAGCACTAGCTTATTTTTTCACTGGTTTTAAGATTTCCACTGATTCATCAGCATGTCCAAGAAACAAGCTACATTAAGTCATAACTTTGGTATTCCACCACCTCCAAAGAAACGCCAGACTGAGACTGAAGGTAAAAAAGAGTATTCGCTTAAAAATGGCTGCAGGAGATAGCACGGCTCCTAACAGTGGATGTCAGGAGGGTCAGGAGGGTAGGGATGATCAATGCTTGTAGTATTTTTGAGCATTGTAAAAGGTGAGCATCAAGCAACATCTGTAGGTGCTCCTTTGAGAACTAAACCCAAAAAATTATGTGCACCCCTGCTTATAATGATTTATAATTATATAAATAATTTTATACTTATATACATTTACACATTATTATTAATTTATAATTAACTATAATTAAATGTTAACCACATTAAATAATATAAAATAAGTATTTCAATCATAATTTTGGTCTCTTTAAAAACAGTATAAGTCACAACATGTTCATATCAGAGAGAACACACTGGTGTTCTTGCCCAATACATTTTAACGGACACGAACAGCAGCGAATGTTTTCCAATCAGTAAATAATAAACACTGACCTTTACGAAGGGCAGGCATTCTTTCCTGTCCTCGGGATCCAGCCTGTTCAAATCAAAGTCATAAAGAGCCCTGCAGAAAGCCACAGGCTGGACTTGATCACTCAACACCTGCACCATTTTGATAGGAATGAGACCGCTGTTCCCTTTGGCCTCACCGTAACACCAGTTCTCGTCCACTTTCCAGCGAAGGCTGACAATGTCGCCGTATTTCATGACGAGCTCTCCTGGACCATTGCCTTGGTAGTTGCACAAGGCTTTGGCTAGCACCTGAAAACAAATACAGATAAGAGGAAGGAATGACTGGCAAGGAGCAGGAAAGGAAAACATACAGTAAACAACACACAATGAGATTTGTTTTAAGCCCATGATGCATCTGGACTGAATACCAACATCACAATGAGAGTAGTAATAGCCAAATGTTTTAAAGAATGTTTTACTATTCATTTAATTCCTTCAGCAGCTTTTGTATACGGAGAAATCCAAAACGTCTGACCTACTTAAGCCGAACTAAGGCCCAGTGTGCTGGACTGGCTTTGTTAACAAGTAGCCCAGGCCTGAGAGAGACCAGGTCCAAACAGACATCTCTTTGACACCGATATAGCAAGAGATTTGCACAGCATGAGGCAGACAACACAACTAGCCCTGATATCATAGATTACAATGAAACAAAGCCTGTCAGTAGACATTTGATCAGTATTTCTCTCTCAGATTACACTTCAGGACAAATTAAGAGATTCATAAATATGCTGAAAATGTCCTACCAAATATTTTGATATAAAAAAATATGACATATGACAGACTTTTTTAAACAAGCAGTAACCTGACGCCAAACGGTGGACAGTAACTTGAGGGACATTTAAATATATACAATTTCTGATCTCATTAAAAAGCACAAGAAAATCATTAGTTTAGCAGAAAAATGTTATGATTACACCTCTTATATTCATCACAGAAATACAATGAAAACTGAAACTTGACACACTTTCACAACATTAATTAATTAATTGTGTCAGAGACCTGTGACTATTTTAAATACAGTTTTTTAATTTATTGTCAAACCTTTTAAAATGATGAAACTGGCAGAACAAAAATACACAAATACATACATAGATTAGTCTTACGCAAAAATTTGGCCCTTAAGGCTGATACACACTAACAAACTGCTTCACTAAATACACACATATGTGTGTGCAGAAGTGTTTGCACCCCTGGTTAAATTAGTGTGTATTAGTGATAGAGTGATTAATCAGTTGGATGATTAATCGGACCACTTATAGCCGTTCTTAGATCATCTGCATTGGCTGATCATATTTAAACAACTGGTCAGGGCTCACGAAGTCTATAAATAATAAAAATAGCTCATTTACAGACACGTCTACAGTTTATTTATTTATTTATTTTTTACATAAAATCTTTCTCCAATGCAAACGACAGCATGATATTGGCATTAATTTTATAGCAGTCACAATACCAGAATATTTATTTTGATACTGATACCAAGTGTATTATCACAGTACTAGACTACATAAATACTAAGGCTGTAAGTTAAGAAACACTCTTCATTGTCTTTATCTGCGGTGAGTTCCTTACCCCTTTCAATGGATGCTGGGCCCTAATTTAATTGTAGTTAGGACAGGGCATTGATAAGTAGAAGAGATTTTTTAATGGTTTTGCATGTATGTATATATATATGTCAAACTTGTAAGAATAGAGGAACCCTTTTTGGTGCTATAAAGAACCATTTTCTTTACTAAAGAACATTTGAAGAACCACATATGTTAAGAGTGTAGAGTAGAGAACTGACTGCCAAATCTGAGCACTGAATAACTGGTGCAACTCTAGTGCATTTACATCACAAACCAATGATGCACCTGTGTGTACAGATGAAAACGAAACAGCAGAGTTTAAAGCATTAAGGAGAAGCTGTAGATATGGAAATATGATCCCAGAGCCAGAGAGAAATCTCAGTCTATATTAGACCAGCAAGGTTCCTGTACTCACCACTGGGATGCCCTGCTGAGTGCCCTGTTGATTGCCCTGCTGAGTGCCCTGACCCACACTGCCATCCTGAGCTGTGGAACTCATATATATCCCACCTCTGTCCCTTGGTGTGACCAGGCGGTCCCTTTGGAGGCCTTGCAGAAGTCTGGCCAGTAGCAGGTTGGTGGGAAGGTCCTCCACTCTCCCTGACAAAGGGGCACGGCACTCTGGGCAGCAGATGGGAGGGCATGATGATGGTGATGATGGTGGTGATGATGATGGTGATGATGATGAAGCCTCCAAGCGCAGAAGACATGACTTGCAGAAGGTGTGCTGACATGGCAGGACCTTGGCTGTCACATCCAGAGGCTCCATACACAGAGGACACTCCAGCAGATCCAACACAACCACTTCCTCCATGGTGCCACCACTGCTGGCTGATGCAAAATGCATCATGAGCTCTTCAGACTTTTTCACTGGGATTCAGAAAGCCTGTACTAATCATTTCAGCAGCCTCAGTCCTTCTGAACTCCAGTCCAACAAACACAGCAACTTTCTCCACTTTTGTTTAATGACGTCAGTTTATCCAGAGAGGATTTACATGTGTGTAAAAGTCCATAACTTCCGTAAACACACCTCTGCGTTCTTCTGACAGGAGCGCCACAATCAGGGTTGCCAGCTCCATCAAAAGTGTCTCGCCAAAAGTGTCCGGCTTTCAGAAGCTGAAACTTACCTAAAAGAAAACAGGCTATAAATAGCAAATTTTACTTTTGTATGCTAGTAATTTATACTCTTTGGGATTTTGTTTACAAGTTATTAGTAGTATTGTTATTTTATCAATACATATTTTTTAACACATGCCTACTGACAGGAGCGGCATAAACCGGGTTGCCAGCTCCATGAAATTTAGATGTCTTCCCAAAGTCTGTTTAAATGTCTGTTCATAGCCCAAAAGAAAACAGACTATAAATAGCAGAACAACCACAAGTTGTACCACCCTTAAATCTTGTTCATTTCTTTCTATTTGTAATATATATTTCTGAGCAGCATTTTATTTACAGTGGTATTATTTTATTAGTACCGTTATTTTATCAGTGAATAATATTATAACAATTCTGCTTAAAACAGCTCATTCAGAAACTTCAAATCTAAAAAGAAAACAACTTAGAAATAACAATATAATCAGTTGTGCTATTCTTAAATATTATGCTAATCTTAATTTAATTTTCATTTAATTTTTTTTGTGTACCTTTTTGTGCAGAATTTTGTTACAAATGCATATTAACAATATTATTATCTTTTATCGTTTGAAAGTAGCACTTTCAATTTTCACTCACGTCTGCATTTTCAAACAAGCCCAGTGTGGTCGAAAACCTGCCAACCTGGCAACCCTGTCTACGACAGGTAATGTAGCACTTTTAGCTAACATAAAAACAAGTTAGCCTCAAAGATTCGCTGCTATTAATGCAACTAAATAATTAATATTTCTCTCAACACGTTTAACGTGGTTAACAATAAAGTGAAGACGTAGCTTCTCTTCATAAGCGTAGTGTGTGAACTTTCCGTTCCACCTTAAATAATGCAGCATTTACATTCAGACCGATGGCAGGTTCTATTCGGCGTTTGAATGGAACTGCGGCTCCATTTAAGGTGGAATGGAGAATTCCAACACGACGATTACGAAGAACTGCGCACTGTGTATTTAAGCTCAAAGTGCAAAAAGAGGAAGTGAAGCGCCATCACTCGGTAAACATACAAGGCTACATACAAAGTAGTTTGTTATTATTTTTGTTGACTTTTATTTTGAATGATAAGAAAAAATTAGTCAAATCTACGTTTAAAAGGTAGATACATACCTCTATTTACAGCCAGGCTGTCCACAGAGAAATGAAAGCAATGAGCTTGAACAGACCAAACAAGTTCTGGACGGATCATCTTTCACAGAAGCTGCTGAGATTCACATGCTGGTGACTGGGAGGAGAAATAGACAGTAATGGCCTTTCACTGTAATAGCCTGCATGGAAAATAGACCCCTGCATTGATGTTTTACTCTAGTAAGCATGATGTAATCAGTGAAATATACACACTGATGGGTTTAATTTCAATATACACACTAATGGGTTTTTCACACTCATTGAAAAAACCACATACCACTCATATTTCTGAAAAAGCTCTCTCTCACACACACACATACGTTTGTTTTATTTGAATTGTGGGAACATTACATAGACTTTAACCTCAAAACATGCCTTCACCTTAAAATTTCATGATTTACGTTGCAGGAACCAGCTTTGTAAGTGTTTAAACAGATTCTGGTCCCCACAACATAGCATAAACCTAGTGCATACACACAAGCACACTTGTAATACTACACTAGTGAGGACTTCCATTCACTTATGTAATACTTAGTAAAAATAAGCCTAAACCTAAACTTAACCTTAGCAACCAACGGTAAATGCTTCTGCTCCTTTAATTTTTTCCAAAAAAGTTTGTAATGAAAATGTCACATTTCTTGTGAGGACCAGGAAAATGTCCCCACTTTTACAGAACTGACGTGTTTTCCTACCATTATGAGGACCTTCAGTCCCCACCAGGGAGAAATACTAGGACCCCTCCCCACAAACACACACAATTCTTTTCATGATTAAGCAAACAGTGATGTAATCATTTTTGAGACATTATCTCAGTATTTGGAAATGCAATGCCATACCACTGTTAGTCATTATTTCTAGATGTAATCTCATTATTTTGAGATACTACATCATTATTCTGAGACAGAATCAGATTTATGATGTTTATTATGATGTAATCATTATTTTGAAATACACTCTATGCCTAAATGTTTGTGGATACCACTTCTAATGAATGCATTCAGACACTTTAAATTGACACAAATACACAAACAGCTCCTCTAGTCCCTGTAGAGAAGTACTGCCAGTAGGTCTGGAGCAGATAAACATGAACCTGTTGGCACCAGGTCTGATGCCAGGCTGAACTAGAGTATAAAGCCCCCAGCATTGAGTTTGTGGAATTGTTCTCTGGAATGATGTAGCTCCATCTAGTACTTTTGGGATGAGTTGGGAATGAGGTGGTAATGGTGGCCAACATCCTGACCTCACTAATACTCTTGTTGATGAATGCATTCAAATCCTCAACATTTACTCCTACAAACGCAGGATAAACTTTTTTTATTACTCCTGATTTTGGAAGCCACAGTGAAGGAGCAGGTCCAAATAATAGCATGTACCTCAAAATATGGAGATGATATCACAAAGTATTGACATAACATTCACTCAATGTTGAATACTACACTCCTAAAAGAGATGGTTCTTCAAGGGTTCTTTGCTAAAGGAAATTGGTGTATATAGAACCACAAACCCTGAATGAACCCAAAAGGTTCTTTGCATGGTGAAAGGGTTCCTCAGATTGATAAGGAATGTGCTGTAGACGGTTCTATATGGAAGTCTTTTGAAAATGGTTCTATAGAGCACAAAAATGTTCTCTTTTAATATTACAAGCTTGACATTGTAGCGATAGCAGAACCCTTTTTGTAGCTATAGAACCATTTTGAAGAAGGTTCTGAATAGAAGCATCTACAGCACTTTCCTCCTCAATCTTTTCACCATGGAAATAATCTTTTTTTATTATTAAAGAACCCTTAAAGAACCATCTTTTTAAAAAATGTTCTACTACTACTATTACTATTACTACTACTACTACTACTAATAATAATAATAATAATAATAACAACAACAATAATATTACTACAACTACTACTACTACTACTACTACTACTACTACTAATAATAATAATAATAATAATAACAACAACAACAACAACAACAACAACAATAATATTACTACAACTACTACTACTACTACTACTACTACTAATAATAATAATAATAATAATAATAATAATAATATTACTATTACTACTACTACTAATAATAATAATAATAATAATAATAATATTACTACTACTACTACTACTACTACTACTACTACTACTAATAATAATAATAATAATAATAATAATAATAATAACAACAACAACAACAACAACAACAATAATATTACTACTACTACTACTACTACTACTACTACTACTAATAATAATAATAATAATAATAATAATAATAATAATAATAACAACAACAACAACAACAACAACAACAACAACAACAACAATATTACTACAACTACTACTACTACTACTACTACTAATAATAATAATAATAATAATATTACTATTACTACTACTACTACTACTAATACTAATAATAATAATAATAATAATAATATTACTACTACTACTACTACTACTACTAATAATAATAATAATAATAATAATAATAATAATAATAATACAAGTAATAATAATAATAATAATAAGATACTGTGACATTAGGCTTTCATAAAAATGTTTATACTTGTAATTTAATAATTTAAGTACCACTGACTAAATAATATTCCGTATAATATATAATATTCTGCGTATGTGTAAACCTCAACCCTAATCATAAACTCAGGAACCCAACTTGGGTTCTTTAACTTGTTAATACTGTTGTGTTGTTTCTCTTTAAAACCTGAAATCTACTCAAATATAAAAACTAAAAAATATATAACAAATAATAATATTTGTTATATTGTCTATTATTTGGGGGACTCCACAAAAACTCAAAAACAAACATCTCTCAGCCTCAAAACGATCTGCTGCACTAATGGAGCATGAGCTCCGTCTGGAGGAAGAGTGAAGAATTACATGTTATACTGTATAACATACTGTAAGCAGCCTCCTGTCGAGTCTTTAGGATGAAATAAACATTTAAAGTTCTTTTAATGAGTTTGTTCTTTGCAGTGTTTTATTCATATTTATTTTAATTTAATTTATAATATTAATGTGTTGTTACGATGATGATATTGATGATGACGATTACGATGATGATGATGATGATGATGATGATGATGATGATGATGATGTTTCCGGAAACATAAATCTTCACAAATCAGTTCTCAGCATGAAACAGATCTGACAGATGTTTAGAATCCACTGACTTTCAGTTTCACACATCCATAAAACCCAAAGTCCCACTAACATCCCAGGGATGAATAATTCATCACTATTGGCCCTTCGTTCTCTACAAGTTCAGGACATTCACTTAAATTTTTTAAGTGCACATGAATCTTTTATCTGAGTGTCCACAAGAATACGAGATTTTTTTTTATAGAACCGTCTCCTTCAAAAATGAAAAGAAAATACCTCTTTCCTTTATGACTGGGTACCTCCATCAACTCTGAAGTCATCTCAAGCTTACAGAAGAGCAGCCTCGCTGTAATTAAGTGCAGCCTGAGAGCAGTTGTACATCTTTAGCTTCCTTTAAGAAAGTTTGCTGTGGACTTTTCAGATCAATGGATGTTTGATGGGAGGCACATGATTGCTTTTTAACAAGCGTATAGTATGATTCTTGAAATGAGGGGAGGTTAATGGAGTCTATAAACTCAGCACAGAGCATTTGATTACTGGAAGCTGTAATACTACCTCCATTAGAGTGATATATCTCATCTTTCCTCGCATAATGTGGTAGTGGCCAGTCTAGACACCGTAATTCTGTGAAAGCCAGGCCGGAAGAGCCTGGGCTTGTCGGTGAGTGGGGTTTTATCGGATCAGGGAGAGGCCGATGCACACATTATGGGCTCTTCAGGCACAGGAAGGAGGAAAATGTGGCCCAGCAGAGGGAGCACGTTGCTTTCTTTCATAAGAGCTGATGGTAAAAAGCTTCTGCTGCCTCTCAAGTTTTATGTAATATGAGCCTGGCTTTCATTTCCATTCTCCCACGACTCTGGCTATCTTCTTTTATTCAGCACTGACCGCGTTTATGATCTGAAATAACCAAGTCGCAGTGTGTCCTCTGGAAACAAGCGCTTATATGCGCTTCCATTACAATCAATCAATTATTCACGAGCTGATTATATGGCTGTCATTGTACCCTGTCATTATTCCTCAGCTGTTACATTTATCAAAAGCATCAGCGGCCTGTATTCGCCGCCAGCCCCGGAGTTGAATTTACTCCAGCAATCACTGCTACTAGAGCCAATAATGATTAAACCTATTAAACCTGTCAGCGCCAGCTTTATGGCTGTTATTCTGCCTATATAGGGATTAACAGTAAATCTAATTGCGGCTTAGGTGCACCAAGGCAATGTAATTATCCTGCTCTGTTGAGGGGACCTAATCTGTCCTGGATGGGGAGAACCATCCCAGCTGCAGTTTTCAGAGGATCCAGTGCACACTTGTAACGTTAATCTAATTTTATATATTAAAAGCTCATTAGACTGAGATTAAGAATACCTTGAATGCCGTCTCTCCATTTAATGTGGCGTAGGTGCACCTGAGCCAGATTCCCAGAGATGCCAATCTAAACCAACCTGAATATCAACATTCTGCTTCAGCTGGCAGGCGTCACTCTTACAAGGCTAACAAAGAGGCTTCCCAGAGCTTTGCTCAACAGTAAGTCAACTATTAGGCAGTTGCCATCAGATCCTCCTGTAAAGTTCTCATTTTGGAGGATAAGGGAAAAACTTTGCTTTTAATGTCAAATGTAAATGACATTGTAAACTGAAAATGGACAAAGATTGAGGTCTCTATTATTGTCTATTCTGTCTACATCTGTTAATTTACTGGAGCTGTAAGGGTAACATTGCTAACACTAGAACTCAGTAGTCACCTAAATAGCCCAGTCATGTCATCAAAGCACCAAACACCTCTGAACACACTGTAACCACATCTTAATTAAGGTCTCACAGATGTCTCAGTCTGGTTTACTACACAGTTTTACTATTAATAAAGCCTCAGTGCTTCAGACAGCAGCAGGGCTGGTCGAAGACTGATCTTGGATCTGATTCATCTGTATTCATGGTCAACATCAGTAAAACTGATGACACGATGTCTTAATCCAGCAGTCTGTGAGACCTGAATTGAGATCTGGATGCAGTTTGAGAGGCCGGAGACATTGTGGTGATGTGTTTTGATGGCAATATCTGGTCTGTTTTTGTGATTGAGTTCTAGTGATTTGTTAGCAATGCTACACAGTTCCAGTTATAACGAGGCAACATTTGGACCCACAACATGTCCATATATTATCCATCCATCCATCCATCCATCCATTATCCCACCCGCTTAATCTTTATTAGGGTCGCGGTTAGTCCCCTACCCACCCACTGGGTGCAGGGCAGGACATTACACTCCCATTACACAGGACATTACACTCCCACTCAAAAATCTAAAACTTTTTCTATGTACACAAAAGACCTTTATCTCTCAAATATTGTTCACAAATTTGTCTAGATCTGTGTTAGTGAGCACTTCTCCTTTGCCGAGATAATCCATCCACCTCATATCAAGATGCTGATTAGACGGTACGATTATTGCACAAACTGTCAGAAACCGTCTCAGGAAGCTCTTCTGCATGTTCATTGTCCTCATCGGAGTCTTGCTGCAGTCCATCGTCGTAACCGACTGTGGGCAAATGCTTACATTTGATGGCTTATGGCACGTGGAGAGGTGTTCTACCTCAGCGCCACCATGGGCCACTCCATTCACAAATTCACTCCATTCAGCAAACTGCTCGCCCACACAATGCCAAAGTCTGCCATCTGCCCTGTACAGTGAAAACCGGGATTCATCCATGAAGAGAACACCTCTCCAGCGTGCCATACACCATGTATGGCACGCATGAATGTAAGCATTTGCCCACAGTCAGTTACGAAGGCAAACTGCAGTCAGGTAGAGATCCCGATGAGGACAACGAGCATGCAGATGAGCTTCCCTGTCTGAGACGGTTTCTGCAGAAATTCTTTGGTTATGCAAACCAAGAGAGAAAATGGCCTTTTGTGTATATAGAAAAAGTTCAGCAAAAACAAAAGTGTTGTGTTTATATTTGTGTAAAGTATATATTATATTATATTATATTGTATTGTATATATATTTTAAAAATACTGTACACTGTGTGAAAAAACATCAACACCAGAGTGCCTGATACACTCATACTAGCTCTGCACACACTACCATCCCACTGCCTTACTAATGACAATGGTCCACCCAAATATCTGGTCAGTGGTGGTCCTGTGGTGGTCCCTGTCCATTAATAGATGGGATAGATGGATTGTGATACATTGTACAGCAACAGATGAGTTACAGTTAGTGATTGTAGACCTATACGGTAGATTTTTCTCATAAAATGGACAATAGTTTTATCGTTTTATCTTCTCCTGGAACAAAATGAGACAAAAACATTGCTGTTAGTGAAGAAAATGTCATAGTGTATCAACTCAATTATCCTTGTCTGAAAGCTTGGAATCTAATTTGGAATCCAAATGTTAGCGGTCCTCACAGCAGGTGGTCTCCTGCCAAATACCTTTAACGTCCATCTGCATGGCACCTGTTTTCCATTTCAGCCTGCGCTCAGGAACGGTTGGCCATTTGCCACAGGCCATGTTTGCATTGTTTACACATGCAATTTCAATATTTCAATCACTGACTGATGAAGGAGAACAGTTTGCCAAGTGCTACCTGTTTTAGGAGATCAGACAGCATTTAAAATGGCTTGAGCTGCGTGCATTGAGCTGTGTTCATGAAAAAAATACAAACGAAATTACACTCTTTACCCCAAGTGTGCTCAATCAGCCAAGACATGTTTGTTGTTGAAGTTTGCTGCTCTAGTTTTGCACCGCTTTTGGGCTTCAGTGCTATTTTCTTTTAGTTTGTCACAGTGTCAGAAGTCACAGGTCTGTTGCTTATTATATAATGACTTCACACAAGGAGGGTCCAGTGTGACCCAGACTGATAGGTAGGGTAGACCTATAAGTAGGGTTCTGCCAAACTCATGGAAATTTTTCCATAATTTCATAGACATACAGTGGCTTGCCAAAGTATTCAGACCCCTTGACCTTTTTCACATTTTGTCATCTTACAACCACAAACTTAAATGTATTTTATTGAGATTTTGTTGATAGACCAACACAACGTACCACGTAATTGTGAAGTGGAATGAAAATGGTACACGGTTTTCAAAATTTTAATTAAATAATAATCTTAAAAGTGTGACGTGCAAAAGTATTCAGCTCCTGTACTCTGATACGTCTAAACAAAATCCAGTGCAATCAATTACCTTCAGAAGTCACTTAATGAGTTAATAGAGTCCAGCTGTGTGTAGTTTAG
>BRDA01004057.1:44050-54364 GCA_036984385.1 Crenuchus spilurus | reverse complement strand
CCCAACTTTTTTGGAATCTGGTTTGTGTATATATATATATATATATATATATATATATATATATAAAAATTATTTGTACCCTGTATAATAAAATTAGTTATGTCAAATATTAAGTAAAATTCTCTTATAATGAGTAACGTAATCCTCAAAATTCTTGATCACATATCATCAGTCTAGCAACTGGAAGTGCGAACCACTTTAATTATGCAACCATCCTGCGTTTCCATCACTAAATGCCCTTTTCTAGTTAATGATGAGCCCCCTCTTGTGTTCACTTGCTGAAGCATTGCGACTGTGTGAGATGGCTGTGCTGTGGATTTTTCACCATCATGGCCTCCCGTGTGGTGAGGTGCGGCAGAAGCATGTCGTCCTGCATGATGTAACATGACATCTTCCTGAAGGTGCGGAGCTCACGGGGTCGTCCGTTCACCATAATCTGACCCTTCATACCCGTCTCTCTGAAGAGAGATATGTGAAAAAGAGAAAATCAGAGATGAGGTAGAAAGCCAAAGAAGGAGCAGGACTTTGTACTACTTGCAATTGAGTGGGCTTCCAGTTTGACATTAACTGCAGCTGTGTAGGTGTATCTCAAAGACGAAGAAGAAGAAAGGAAGAAGGTGCATGAGAAGAGAGCTAAGATAAGGTCACTGAAGTGACAGGATAGAAGCGAGAGAAAGAAAATATAAAGAGACACAATAGAAGAGATAAAACAGGGGACAGAAGGAGATGCCAGCTGTGTGGTGGTCTGATAATGATTATTAAGCATTCTACATGTGCAAGGCCCTCTTGGTAATGAATAGATGTATAAATATGTATTCAAAAATGTATTAAAATTGATGATGTAATTGTGAATGCTCGCAGAGAAGGCATGCAATAAGCTCTGGCTTCATTATATGTATTCTCTCCGTCTTTCTCTTTTTTTAACCACTCCAACACTCACCTGTATCCAGCCAGGATGTTCATGAGGGTGGACTTGCCAGCCCCTGAGGGCCCCATGATGCCGATCAACTCTCTGCTGCAAAACTTCCCAGAGAGGCACTTCAGCAGAGCCTTACAACCTACACACAATAAAGTCATAAGGCAATTTAAGGGGTCCAAGCACCTGATATAATATTGATGTTTTTTATCTCATTCACTAAATACATAAAAGTCTTTCATTGTTTCTTCTGAAATCGAGGTCCCACACCTGGCATTAGACATGGTGCCAGTAGGTTCATGTTTAGTCCTATTTTATTGGCAGTACTTCTCTAAAGGGGCAAGACAAGCTGTGTGTGTGCATTTGTACATCCGTGTCAGCAATTAGTGCCAATGAAAGTAGCTGAATGCATTCATTACAAGGGGTGTCCACAAACATTAGAACATATAATAACTGATACTCTGGTATTTGGGAAGTATGACGGGCCAGCCATACACAAAGCATAGATGCTGTTACTGTTGTAATTTATCTACACTGATGATATCCACTGGACACAGACTTGGATGTGTTCCTGCTAGATCATTAAACAGTCATCTGATAGTCAGTCCAGAAAGAGTGGGTGTCAGCTTTCAGATGCTAAGCTAAGCTTTTCAAAGTTTAGGAATTCTCTGTAAACCTGAGAAAATCTTAAAGTAAAACATTTCATTTATTGTCTTATTTTACAGTAAACTAATATTTCTCTCCAAGAAGGGGGAGGAGAAAGTGGACCCGGTGTGCATGACAAAACATCTTTATTAAATTCTTTAATCCCTCTGAGTTGAGACAAAACCAAAATTCCACAAAAACATTTATATAATAGGAGATTTTATCCTAGAAACAAAACTAAACACACCCTGCAAACTTTAAAGGGTCTATTTTTCAAATATATATATAGCTTGAATCAAAATATATTTTTAGATTCTTGTGAGAGGAGCTTAATTAAGCAGAACCATGTCTGTGAGAGCGAGTCAGACAGCTGCATATATTTTCATGCCAAATGATACAATGTCATTCATATGATAATGACATGGTAATGCCAGACATACCACTGGTTGGATTACGGGCCATGGAATGTGAACTGAACAAAGAGCTCTCACCTGAGTGTTCAAAACTATATCATGAATATTCAATATAGGGTTAATGGCTGAGGAAAACAGAGTGTCACCTCACATTTGTTAAAAAATAAAACCACATCCAATGTCTAAAAACTGAAATCATGTTTTTGGAAAGTCTAAGTTTACAGCAGATTTAATCAAAATATAGATTTATGACACTCTTACTGTTTTGACACTGTTGTTGCTGAGTTTGTGCTGAACAAAAGTCTGTGTAACACTTAGAAAAAAATAATTTTAGATGAGTGTAATTTGTAAAAAGTCAAAGCATGTCAGACTACATCAGAGTGTCTGAAATACCCTCAGACTCCAGAGTGTTAACATGAAAGTATTAATGTTATGGCTGATCATTGTACAGTTCAGAAAAGCACTAAATGCAGGTGCTTGCTATCGTACCTAAATGGAAAGTGTCTGATCAACAAAGCAAATCATGTTACTGCTTAGACTGATGAATAATGATCAGCAATGGTTAATGGTTTTTATCAACACACTGTGTTTAAGACTTACGCATTGAGTGATCTTTTGGTGTGCTAATCTGCTTTACTCACCTTTCTTCAAAGCTTTGTCTATAATGCTGACTATGCCCTTATATCATATGTTTCACTATCATCTTTCACAGCCATTGTAATGGCCTGTGTTAAACTGTTCAGCAAAAAAATTAGAAAAAGCACTGTAGGATAGAGAACAGCCACTCAATGTTACTGTTTTTAGTTTAGCTAGGCTATATACTTTAGTTCATTTTATAGATAAATGTATGTTATTGACTGTGGGATACCACCAAGTCAAAAAACAAACCACAAGGTCTATCTGAGATTACGTAACAACTTATAGTTTGAGGCATTTACCACAATGCTAAATGGTAAGGTAGATAACTTGTTAGCTACATTAGCCTCTTAGCTCCAGCAAACTTATGACACAAAACATGTCTTGGCTGATAAAGTATAACAGGCGTGTCCCTCTGTCAATATACAGTCGAATTTCAGTTATTGTTGACCCTGGTTATCATACAGTTCATTTATTGTTGACTTTTTTCAGGGAAATTTTGTCCCAGTTGTTCATCTGCCCGGTTTGCATCAATGTGGCCTCATGACTCATAATTTTGCAAAAATAAAGCATAAAGTTTAGCCCAAATTAGTGAACCACAACCCAGCCTTGCTTGCAAAGACAAATCCTTTAGTGGCTCCATTTATACTTAGTTTTGATGACCTCAACGGTTAAACTGCTAATTGTGGAACCTTCCAGAACCATGTTATTTGTAGTTTTCACTCTTACTTTGTCTTTGAGGTGTTTTAGTGTATTTCAGGCATTAATTTCTAAACATTTTTATATTTAACAAATGGAATGTTGTCCTTTTGACTGCTAAATAAATATTTATATATTTATTTATTTTTGCATTTTTCTGGAGATGGTGTTTGCAATATAAATACAACCAGACTTCTTTGTATTGTTCCTCATTCAGTAGAAGGATTTGGACTCAAAAAAATATTTTTCTACACAGGCCTTAACATTGTCAAAAGTACAAATGTTACTAATGTTAATAAATTCAGTCATTGAATAATGACAAAGAGAAAGAAAAATATTATTTTTAGTCATTTTCATGCTACTTTTAGTCACTTTTCTTGATTTTAGACTTTTCCAAATTGACATTGATGTTATAAAATGTAAAATATGTTTTATTTTGTTATGTGTTTGTTTCAGAAAACAGACAAAAACTATTCAGTAAAATGAGCAGAATATATTTTTTTATGTTTTTAATATATATTTAGATATTATTTGTAGAGGTGAATGTACATATGACTTATTTACAGAAAACAACAAAACATGTAGTTTAACCACGGATGACCAAAATTTTGTATAAGACGTATCGAGGGGGATAGGGGGATCACAAAGGACTGGATATTCATACACACACAACAGAGACATTTAGAGTAGCCAATTCATCTGATCTCCATGTTTATGGACTGAGGGAAGAACCCGAGGTCCCCAGAGGAAACACACGAAGACACGGGGAGACAAGCTTCTCTGTAGATTTTCCCAAATTTTACTGATTTTAAATTTGGTCTCAAGACATTGGACCTCATGGTATAAGGTTGAATCAAGCAATGCATTTTGCCAAATTAAAGGAGCCTTCTAATCTCAAAGGTATTATAAGTCAGCACACATGTTCTCCAGCAGTGAGTCAGAGGTATAGTGATAATGGAGCAGAAGGCTTCAGGAGCACATTTCTCTTCATCGTAGCAGCCTCTCAGCAGTCAGACAGCCACTCATGCTGCCAGCAATGTCGGCTGCCTTAATTAGGCTGGGTTTATGTTCTGTGCCCTCTACTCTTACATCCCTCTGACTCGCTCTTTGCTATGAAACATGCAAAAGAGAGAGAGAGAGAGAGTGAGAGAGGGAGAGAGGGAGAGAGAGGCAGGTCCAGGCCTCATACACTCTTATAAACTTCCTGTGTTTTGCACTGCATGCGGATGATTCAGCGGTACAGTGTGTGTGTGCTGCATACTGATGGCCCACCCCTGTGCTACATGCCCTGCATTCTGATGTAGCTGATAAAGTCTAATAATATCCTCATTTAGGCTCTGGCTCAGGCTGATGTCACTCTGACTACATTCAGAAACAAACCCTGTCTGTCTGTCTTGCCCTGTCTTTCTTTACCTCCCTGTCTGTCTCCCCGTGTCTCTGTCTGTATGTGCATTTACTAAAGCTAAGCTGATAATCTCAGCCGATATTGAGTAGTCCCAGTTTTACTGGTATCTGTGACTTTTGTGATAAAACAAAACTGAGTTTGAATCCCGATCATATTGCTTGCCATCGGTAGCCATGGCCGAAGAGAGCAAAAATTGTCCATGCTCTCTCTGGGTGGGTAAGATGGCACCGTCTTCCCCAGCACTACTAAGTGTCGACTGGCTCAGGCGTCTGCCAGGCGATCCATCAGAACTTTCCTCCGAGCGCGTTGGCGGCCTAGAGGCGATGTATCGGCAGCAGTTGGAAAATAGGCGGAGCTTGACTTCACATGCATCATGCTTGTGATAGCCTGCACCCTCAAGGGTCAAGGACATTAAAAGTGATAGGGAGAGTCAACAAATGGGCACATTGATTGGCTTCCAAACCAAAAAAGAAAGTCAGGCAAAAAAAGAAAAGTGGGCTCAGTTACTAGTAAAGCCCTGTTTGTTTACAAATAATTAAGCACAAAATATAAAAAATATATAAAAATATTAAAATTGACCATAAAATCTCATTGACGAGGCCGTGCTCCTGATGCTACATATTGTACATATATACATTCATCCATTACACTTTTACATTACATCTTTTGCATAAGGCTGGGGGTATGCATGTAGGTATATGTATGGCTGTCAACATGGATGTATATAGGTATTATCGATCGGTCTACACGGCTACATATGTACATTCATTATGCTTCTTTAAGGATATTGTATTTCACTGGCCTGTTATAATACAGCTGAATGCACAGTTAATACACACAGGTCTAAAGTCAGTTTGAAGCTTTCAGCAGCAGGGTTCAGGGCAACACCATAGAAATAACAATACCTCCATTACTTCCAATTATACTGTCTCCCCCACACTACGCTTTCTGAGCACACACTCTGCCAGGATCAGACGCATTGCTGTGTAAAGTCAAGAGAGCACATTTAATCAATAAGCATATCCAAGCATAACAGATCAGGCCTGTGCTGGAAATGAAGCTCTCAGCCGGTGTCATATGGAAAGGTGAGGCCTCATTAAAACAGAACGACCTATGGCTATCTGTAAAAAAAAAAAAAAGATAAAACTCAACAAAAGTTCATTTAATTGCAAAGAATCCCAGAATCAACCATGTTTAAGCCTGAATAGTATGTGATATAGCATCAGAATTAAATAAAGCAAGTCCACTTCTGGTTATGTAACAAGTGACTCCAGGCAAGTGTGTGAAGGTGTAGCCATACAATTATTACTGCTAAACTTCCATTAATCGTCAATTACATTTTCATCATAACTCTAGTGGAAAAAGAAAACTTCAGCCATCATATTGTAACGCTTGGCAATGGTACAGGACATACGAGCGCAGGTAGATAAACACAAATTTAATAATAAATCAAACATACATCCAAAAAAAAAAAACAGAACTAAACCAGATCAAGAGTAACAGAAAAAAAGAATGCTAACAGACTCAAGCTAAGCTGAGGGCCAACTAGGCCTCAAAGAGAAACAGATCAAGCTAGAAGGTTCAAAAGAACTGAAACGTATTAAAGAAATGTATTAAAATGTTTCAACTTTTTTGATTAAATAGTAATGCAAACCACCCCCAGATAGCACATGGATGTGGGCCACTACTGACTGAGAAATGGCACTGCTGGCCCACTGTTGGCATAGCAAACTGCATGTGAGCCAAATGCGGCCCTCATAACAGATGCGGTCCACTTCTGGCAGAGATATGGCAATGTTACCTACATATGAGCCATCAGTGGCCCACATATTAAAAAAACCTATTTGGCCCACATGTTTTAAAACTGATGTGGTCCACTTCTGGCAGAGATATGGCAGTGTTATCAACATTTGGCTGATGTGTGGCCCTAATCTGGCGTATATGTGGCCCGTCAATCCATGCGGCAAGTGGGCCAAATGACATGGGGCATGAGGGCCAGATGTGAGCCACAATAATTTTGCTATCTGGGCCAGTGGACCTACAACTACATACTTATATCACTTCTGCATTTGATATGTAACACTGATCATGGCAAAACAGTACATAATCTGAAAACAATGTTTTTTCTTTTGGGACTGTCCCCTCAAAAAACACAAATGTGCCACAAATGAATTTATGAAAAGTACTTAAATACTTCTCTCAGAATGTTTTAGGCATGTAAACATTTCATTTAATGCCTTTTGGTGAGTTTTTAGATGCATTAATAATTCAGATCTTGGGGGCCCGAGTGGCTCAGTAGGCTAAGACACTGACACTATGATTAGAAGAATGCGAGTTTGAATCCCGGTCATGCTGTTTGCCATCAACAGCCGCGGCCCAAGAGAGCAAAAATTGGCCGTGCTCTCTCTGGGCGGGCTGCTCTCCCCCTGTTACTCTCACACACCAATGTCCGCTAACTCAAGCGTCTACTGATTGATCCATTCAGAGCTGGGGATCCTGCACTTTCCTCTGAGTACGTTGGCTCCCCAGGACCATGTATCAGCGGTAGTTGGAAAAAAGGCCGTGGCTGGCATCACACGCAGTAGAGGAGGCTTAAGTATAAGGAATAAAAGCTTAAGTGGTATATGTCTCATTGCATTTATTCTACAGCTCTGAAGAGGTCTAATAGTCTTCATGTTGGAGAATTCTCTTGTGATGAAATCGCAGTAACGTTATTTTATGGTAATAAAATAATTGAATAGAGATAATCAGATACGGCGACCCTGCGGAATAATTTGAATTAATTTTGAATGAATGAACTGATGTCATACTGAATTGAGCTGCACACTTCACGATAAGGAGCTGACGGGGAATGTGACAACCTTGTGTGTGTGTGTGTGTGTGTGTGTGTTACAGAGGATCAATGGCAGCAGCTGTGTGTGGGATATTGTGAGCTTAAGCTAAGGCAGAGATCCAGAAATGCTAATGATGCACACAGTGGGTTTCTGATTCAACAGTGAGAGCCAATATGGCAGAACTGTGCAGGTAAACAGAAAGGGGGTGGGGAGGGTAGAGATTCTGTATTAGCCACTAACTATTGATTTAATTTTGTATTGATTACATATTTATGTTGCTATCATATATAACAATACAAGCTTTAGCCTCTTATTACAGGCCCAATGCCAAAAATGTGGGATGCTGTAAAATATAAATAAATAATAAAAACAGAATGCGATGATTTGCAATTTTCATAGACCCACATTTTATGCTCAATAGAACGTAGAACATAGATGTTGAATGTGTTGCATTTTCGCCATTTCATTAAAAAAAAATATGAACTCATTTAGAACTTGACAGCAGCAATACATCTCAAAAAAGTTGATGAATCAAAATCAGAAATTCTTTTTGGAAACCATGGACCCAGTCCTGTGGACTCAACAGGAGAAATAACATCCAGCTTGTTATCAGCACACAGTTTAAAAGCCTGCATCTCTAATGGTATGGAGCTGCATTAATGACTATGGCATGGGCAGCTTACACATCTGGAAAGGCTCTGTCAATGCTGAACAGTATATAGTGATTTTAGAATAGCATACACTCCCATCCACACAGCGTATCTTTCAGACAAAGCCTTGCAAGACAATCTTAAACCACATACTGTATCCATCACAACAGAATGACTTCGCAGAAGAGTTAGGCTGCTGAATTGGCCTGCCTGCTGTTCAGATCACATTTGATGCTCATGAAAAGAAAAATCCAGCATAGAAGCATGACTCATTAAGCAGTGATGCTACATCAGACATGAATGGGACAACATTCCTCTCCTAAAACTTCAACGGTTGGTCTCCTCACTTCTCATAATGGTAAACATGGCCCTATTCCAACATTTTTGAGTTGTGTTGTTCTCTAAATTTCATATTTTTCATGAAATGGCAAAATGTCTAACTTTAAACATCTGATGTGTTCCATGTTCAATTGTGAATACAATATGGTTGTACACATCATTACATTTTGTTTTTATTTATATTTATAGCAACATTTATGGAATTGTGGTTGTATTTAAATACTAGATCTTCCTCATTATTAAAGGGATGCTCCAGATACCTCTGATGTCTCTGTACACAGCAATTTTGACAGGAATTATAAAGTACTGTTAAGTTAAAATGCTGATGCTCATGTTGTTCTACATTTTGTTCATTTGTAGCGATCCCTGGAGGCGGAGCTTACATGCAGTACTATGCAAAAGTCTTAAAAAGGCACCCGAACATGTTATTTAAAACCTTTATCCTAACAATAAGCATGTTTTGACCATATATGATCAAATATATAATATATATGAAGTTATAATATAAAGAAAGGTAGATGATAAGTTGTGAGCTAGAGCAAACAACAAAGTTGAGTTCCAGATGTTTTCTTTGATGCTCCTCAGCTGCCACATTAATTTATTATAACAGCAGCATGCTTGATTTAACAATAATACATACACATTATACTTATATAGTGCCTTTCTAGACATAATAATAAGTATTGATTAGTCAAGATGAGAGATGGACTGTCATGAGAAGAAATGATTAAACAAACACATTTGCATACAGAAAACTGCTGCATATTTTATTATTATTGATATTTATTATAATATTAATGTTTTTACAAATATATAACTGTCTGCAAATGTGTGTGTGTGTGTGTGTGTGTGTGTCTAAAGCTCTGGAATAAATTAAATGATCAAATGATCAGTCCAATCTCCAGATCTGAACCCCCATTGAAAACCTCTGGAATGTGATCAAGATGAATTGAATACAAGTCATCAAACAAAACTGAAATGCTTACATCATCTTAGAGAGACAGAGAGCGAAACAGAGAGCAAAGCAGAGAGACAGAGAGTGAGACACAGAGACAGAAAGTGAGACAGAGAGTAAGACAGAAAGACAGACAGAGAGACAGAGAGCGAGACAAAGACAGAGAGCGAGACAGATAGAGAGACAGTAAGCAAGGCAGAGAGCGACACAGAAAGACAGAGAGTGAAACAGAGAGCAAGGCAAAGAGTGAGACAGAGAGTAAAACAGAAAGACAGAGTGAGACAGAGACCAAGACAGAGTGAGACAGAGAGCGAGACAGAGCGAGACAGAGAGCGAGACAGAGAGTGAGACAGAGAGCATGACAGTGAGACAGACAGAGAGACAGACAGAAAGACAGAGAGTCAGAGAGTGAGACAGAGAGACAGAGAGTGAAACAGACAGCAAGAGAGAGACAGAGAGCAAGACAGAGAGAGAGCGAGACAGAGAGACAGACAGAGAGCGAGACAGAGAGACAGAAAGCGAGACAGAGAGTCAGAGTGCGAGAGAGAGACAGAGAGCAAGACAGAAAGACAGAGAGCGAGACAGAGAGAAAGACAGAAAGCAAGACAGAGAGACAGACAGCGAGACAGAGAGCAAGACAGAGACAGACAGAGAGACAGAGAGCCAGACAGAGTCAGAGATTGAGACAAAGACAGAGAGCAAGACAGAAAGACAGAGAGCGAGACAGAGAGAGACAGAAAGCAAGACAGAGAGACAGACAGAGAGACAAAGAGTCAGAGAGTGAGACAGAGAGACAGAGAGTGAGACAGACAGCAAGAGAGA
>BRDA01004057.1:29418-43950 GCA_036984385.1 Crenuchus spilurus | reverse complement strand
TGCATTCAGTTTTTATTCACAATTTGTTTAGTGTCCCAACTTTTTTGGAATCCGGTTTGTACATTTTAACTCACATTTTTAATGATACTGTCTAAAATCAACCTTCTAGACAAGTTTGCATGTAATTTTGAGATTATGTAAAAATCAACACAATGTGATTAGCCATGCAATTTGGATGATGCTAATTTGAGTACTGCAAACTTGCTACCTACATTAGCTTTATAGTGCTTGTGGAAGGCTATAAAAACAACATTCAAACACCAAATATATCAATATTCAACAATATATCACAGTGTAAGACAGTCATGGCTTGTAAGACAGGCAAGTACTGTTGATGCCCTACAGTGGCTGTTAATGGTGGACAGATCGATCTACATATCGATAATATTGATACCAATATAATATGGATAATATCGATACCTCAGTATAATACAATAGAAAGTATTTTCTATATTTATGTATAAACTTTGCCCAAATTATGTCCTTGATTTTAACTAATTAATAAACCAAAGGAAAAAAAAAACACTTAAAATTAATTCAGATTTAGCAATTTGATCATGCATCCACCTTAATTATTAAACAGTATTGGTATTGGCGATACTGGCCCTATACTTACTTGGTATCAGATCAATACCAAGTCTTGCAGTATCGCACACCACTAGTGGCTGGTTCCATTTTTGAAACCTTGCCCCTTTGCATTATAGTCAAAATGGGATTTGGGAAAATTTTAATTATGTTTACTTGCTAAGTATTTTTTTTTTTTAGTTGTGTGGTGTCAAGTCTACATGATCTAAGTCTAACACTTAGTGATGTGGTTCCAGTGTTTTTGTTTATGTTAAATAGATTTTAGAGAAGTTACTGGGTGACATATAAAAGGGTGTGAAGACGAGGGGATTGACAGCAATAAGATGAGTTGATACAGCTTCATGAATGTGCAGGTGACGTTTCTATATGCACTGTACGGTTAAGTTGAAAATGTTCTGTGTCTTAAGTATTCCTATAAAGAGTCAGTTTGCAGCTACTGCAGCCATCCTAGCTTCTGGTGACACTACAAATGACCCTCCAAAAAAACAACAAAAGCCACTAAAATGTCACATTATGCAAATTGATCATCTTCTCTAAGAGAAAAGAACTCAGTGGCAGTGATGCCTGACTTGGATTTTAATTAAAGCTTTTAAAACCTTTGACTGCTGCAGTACCTCTCCTCCTCCAGCAGGGCCCCTCATGGATTGTGTAGGAGAGTTCAGTGAACTCCAGGTCCACTGTTGAGCGGCGGGGCAGGTGGGAGAATCGCTGTGCCTCTGTGATGTGGTTCTCCACTTTCTTTAGATGGGTCAGCAGGGCTGCATCCGGAGGCGCTCCCCCAGCCCGCTTGGTCTCTTCCATTGGGATGGAAACCGAGCCCTGCTCTAAGGACTTCTCGGCCATACCAACAGCCTGGAAAACAGGGCGAGCATAAGATTAGGACTTTCAGAAATAATGGAAAGTACATTACAGTGCAAACGCATGAGAGTAAGCATTGCTGTTTTAAAGGGACACTAATGCTTTTTTTGTATTTTGCCTCTTTTCCATTTAGTGTTAGTCATGGCTAAACTGCTACAGGCAGGATATGCAGCATCACTCAAAAGTTTGTGGTCACTCAGAATTTCCACAACAACACATAAAAGAATAAAGACATTTAATGTTTTATAGTCTTTCTGAAACTATAATAAAATCCGCAAATGCTGCTGCTCCAGATACCCAATCATATATGCTAGTAGGGTGAGTATCACTGCTCTTTAGTTCACTTTCAGTGTCTTCCACAAGTTGTTGATAGTAAGCCTATAAGCTTTAGTACAGCTGTTTACTCTCCACCAGACGTTTAGCACATAATTTGTACAGGACATCATGGGATGTCATGGATACAGTAGGATGTGATTATTAGTCAATAATCAGCTTCAATAAACACTATTAATCACTAGAATAGGAGATATTAGTCCATAACAGCTTTAATGGCTAGTCTGTATTGAAGCTTAGTTAAGTTTCCAAAGATATGAGCTCTTCAACATTACATTCTACAACACCCTATACAACAGAACATCTTTTTCTGACAACTAGTTTAAGTCTAAAATATTCCACTGGTCTGCAGTGCTGTATGTGTATTATAAGAGGAAATCCTTTCTTTATAATAACACTGTTTACAAACCCTTTATTTAACTATATGACTATTTATATTAAAGCTGCAATAAAATTCTACAAGAGAGTCAACAGCAGCAAAGGGAGGAAAGAATCAGCTGTATAGCACTGCTGTAAACATTTAGTTAGACAAGTTTTTCCCTTATAATGAACATATTACTGTCTGAGATCCCTTAAAGGCTCCAGATCATGGAAATACAGGCAAAATACAGGCCAGCCAATCTGAACAGAGATCATTTACATATATCAGTCTTAAAGGCAAAGTAACAAAAACAGCCTAGTTCCAGCCCAAATGCCTGAAATAGTCATGTAAAAATTAAAAGGCTGTTTTGATGCCTTTTAAATGTACTTTTAATGTTAGTATGTTTTTAGCCTGTGGTGCATATTCATTCAGACATACTGTACATACTGTAAAAACAGTAATATCTGAATGAAATGAGAGAATAGTTGTGTTTACTAATGTTAAACATGAGCCGAATGCAGCGTCAAAGATTTTTATCAAACCAACTTGATCTCATGCACGAGAAAAAACACATATATACATGAAACAAACACACACACACACACACCTCTGAGGGAGGAACTCTGATGAGTAATGAGTTATTCTGAGAGTGTGCTTGAATCTACAGTGCCACAGCTGCGAGGTCACGAGGGATCCAAAGAGAAGGAGACGAGGAACAAGCAGATAAGCTGGTTTATCATTTTCTGTGATGAAAGAGGACCCCGCTGCAATTGAGTCAAACATCTTCTGAACAAAATTCAATTATGGTAGTGATTCTTCAGAAAGAAAAGCTGGAGAAAATTGCTCGATTGAAGTTTTAAATATGTCTGTCCTTAGAGGTCTCGGATTTGCAGCCATTCCATTAAGACCAAGTCTCAAGCACAAAAGAGACTAATTATAATGGATATTGGCACTTAGACTGGCAGGATTTGGGGCACAAAACAAATGGATGGGGGCACCTACTCTGATCACACTGTCTATAAAGTACAAGAGATGCAAGAACCTTCAAGATCAGTCAGGAGTGGTTGTCACTTTACTAATATTTTGACTGATATTAGTAGCTTCTCAATAAGGGCTGGGTTAAAATGTTAAGCCAAATTATTTCATTAGTGGGTACTGAAATTTTCCATTCCATTTCAATATTATTGCAAATGAGTGTTCATATAAACTGCAAACGAGTGTTCATATAATTTCACAAGCTTTCAGCCTGTCTCTACTGAAGATATCAAGATCAGAACATCATCCCTGGACCTAGAGATTGGGCATCTGTCAAAAATTGCACTGGTGGTGTAGCCAGTTCTGTACTGTATGATGGTGTGTCGTTGATGCTTGTTCACATCACTTGCTGATATGACACTGTATAAGTCAGAGACAGTGAGCCAATACAAATCTTTTAGAGATGGAAAGATTGATTATCTATGTAATCAGTATCAGCCAATTTTGAGCCCAAATATGCAATCAGCAGATGATTCAGCCAATCCTGACAGCTGGTCGGATCATACTTTGTGAGTTGCTGCAGCATTGCCCAAGCTCACAGGATGCTGCAGTTCCTCATTTAACTGCTAGATGGCCATGCAGAATATTTCATCACTGATAAACTGAAGAAAACAGGTAATTTACACAAACATAAGAACATTCAAATGTGCGTAAATGGGCTCTTGAGTGTGCATAAATTATGTTATGTTAAGAACAAATCCCAAAGAATTAAGCACTGGTTAATGCCAGAATCTTCATAAAAACTGCATAAGTGGACTCTAAGAATACATTTCCTGTTAAAAGCAGTTGGTGAATGAAGCTTAATGATACGATTTGCCAAAAGAAGTGTCACAAACATTCAGTAAAATATTTTAAGAAGAAGGTAGAGACTAGTAGAGCTCTTAAAAATGCCTTCAGAATCTTTGACAGATAGAAGTACTCTGAAGAATCCTTTCTTGATATGAAAAATGCCCATCTTTATAAGGTTTTTAAAACAACAATAGTTCATATAAACCTTAATTTCATTAAGGAACCATAATAGGTTCTTAGTAGAACCAGCTCAAAAGTAAACTTAGGTTATTACAGCTTAACTAAACTGTTGAAAGTACTGTATAAATTCTTTAGAATCCCATCTCACTAATAAAATATGGCTCCATACATCAGCAGGTACCAAAGTAGATTCCTGGTCTCATTTACACACCTCTGTAACTTGTGATTGACCAAATTGCAATCTAGAGCTACATCATAACCATTTGTTGTGGTTTTGGTCCTTTGGCGGAAGCGCAGTCAGATAAGTGAGAGCTCATTTCCTGTGTTGCCCAGAGATAAAGCTGTCCATGCATGTGGGAATGTGATGATCGTAATTCCAGAAGTGTGGAAGTATTACATGACAGCAGTGGATCTAAGGATGTGTAGTAACTGAACCACATCAGCATCACCATCAGACAAATGTTTACCTTTGACAAGTATTTCAAACAGTTTGATGAAGTATTTATTGCATCTCAGAAGTGCAGAATGTTTAGGCAAGAGAGTTAAAGTGCTAAAATGTCTGCATTTCATTCATTTAACTGTGTTTGTAAGAGTATAGAAACAAAATATTTTTCTGCAATGCTGATCCAAGCAGAGGAAGGATGTCCCTGGCCTCATCCCTGGCCCCGCCTCTGTCCATGTGCCTTGTTTATTTACATTTGTCATGTGCCGTCTTGTCTCCACGTACTCTTTTGTTTGTGTTCCTGCATGTCTCAATGTCCCCACCCTCGTTATGTCATCCTGGCTCATTAATGGTCAGAATATTGTCTGCTCACAGCCCTGTCCCTTCTTATGTCTTGATTAAGTGTGCTTTAAAGGACTCCTCATGTTTCAGTCTTGTCCATCATTGTTTGTCTTCAGATCATAGCATTCTGTCATCACAGTCATGTTTTTGTTTCACAGCCACAGTTTTTGTTTTGTTTCTGACCCACAGATATTGAGTTATTATCAATAACCTTATTAATAAAGCCCATTTCCTCCTGCCCTCGCTCCTTTTGACAGTCTGCTAAGGTGAAGACATTTTATTCCAAACAATTTTGGAACATTTGGTCCAATCGTCATGAAATTTTAATGCAATGTTAAAAACGTCTGCTGAGCTCAAATTATGTAGAAAATTTAAAATCTCCAAAAATTGAGATACTTGTTCTGACGATTTGCAGATGTACATGAAATATTGGGAATTGGCGCACAGTTCCAAATGGGTGCATCCCTAATTACAGTCCCACATCATCATAGAGATTCACAAGAACCTTCAGGATGACATGAGATATAGCTCGCACACAAGCATCTGGGCACACACAGATCTCAGCAGAAAAGACCATAAGCCTGACACAAAAACAAGAAGCATGGAGCATCACCAAAAAAAAAGGCATCAAAGAGTCCACGAAACCCACAACACATTTGCCAAAGGCAATTATCTTTTAGCGAAGCATCCAGAGTACAAACGATGCAACTGCACAGGATTCGACCACATATTCCATCTCATGGCAAAAGGAAAACAAAGGCAGAAGCAGCAGAGGGGAAAACACTATTGACCGCATTGAAGAGGCCATAGCATCAAATGTGTTATAGTGTTACGCATCGATAGCAATGCACTTAGGCTTCAACATAGTCTAAACCAGTTCCTGCTGTTGTGCTAAAGAGCACCTCAACTCTCTTTTTCTCTTCCTCTCTCTCTGGAGTGAATACGCAAGCTAGCACCTCATTCCTTTAAAGCACGGATTATCCAAACCATGTTCAAGGTAACTTTAACTAACAGTCTTAGACATAAAGGTTCCTGAGCTGGCCCGTTGACTTTTGGCTCTAAGAAAGACCTTTAATTGGTATAGAACACTTACATTTAGGTGGACCTCTACCAACTAAATGGGTAGGACCACTGGTGGGTACAGAATTCGATTACACACATCTATAATTTAAGATTAAAGAGCCGTAGGGTGTAATAAGCCTTGGAATTTAAAAGGGTTCTTTACCCTTGCATGTCTCATTTACTAACCATCCACTGAAAGGTCATTTGAGAGCCAAACATGGTTCTTCTGTGGCATTGCTACCCATTTTAAAGCTGTAAGCACATTTTGTAGAAGAAAACTCTACGAATTGGCAATATCTATGCAAACTTAAAGCTTGTGGAGTGCCCTAATGTAGTCATGCTGAACATAAAGATTCTGAAAATAGTTTTTTATGATTACTGAACAAAGAAGCACTTCCACTGAATCCATAGACTTCTACTGAATGGCCCACTAGCTTTAATGAAGTTAAGCAGGAGGGCTAATTCCTTCATGCTACCACATTAGACTGCATGGACAAAATCACTGTCCACGAGCTCATTCAGTGTTTCTTCTGACATCAAGAGTATTAAAAAGACTTATTCCTGCTTTGGTTGGAATAACTGTCCAGTGAAGGCTTTCTAGCAAATTGTTTTGAGGATTTGATGCATTTAGCGTCAAGAGAGTTTGTGAAGTTAGTATGATGGATGATCATCATGCGACCTCATACCCAACTCCTCAACTCATCCCAAAAGTACTGGATGGAACACTATTATTTCAGAGAACACTGTCCGACTGCTCCACAGCTCAATGCTGGGGGCCTCTAGCCCACACCTGGTATTTGGTATTGTGCCAGTACTTCATGTTTATCTGCTCCAGAGAGTCCTGTTCTATTGGCGCTTCTCTACAGGGACTAGATAAGCTGTGTGTGCATTTGTACATCTGTGTCAGCAATGGGGGCAACTTCTTTAGCGGTGTCCACAAACATTTGGACATATAGTGTATAAACTGTCTAAACCATTGCATCAAAATCATGAATCTGGTAACATGTCAGGATGCGTTGTAATTGAACCATATTGGCATCAGTAGATAATCAATTAAAATTAATCACAGACAGAGGTTTTGATTTAACTGATTGACAAACTGACATTTGACAGTGAAACACTACACTGTCATTTGTAACACTCTTAAAAAAGATTGTTCTTCAAGGGTTTCTTAGTAAACAAAATGGTTCCATGTAGAACCATGAACATTCAAAGAACCCAAAGGGTTTCATGCACAGTGAAAGGGTTCTTCAGATTGATGAGGAATGTGCTGTAGGTGGTTATTGTCAGGATCTTGGCTTGGGTCACAAAAGGAATACGCAAATGCAGGAATCTTAGGTGAATGATTTAATAAAGTGTAGAGTGTGCAAAGCATTCAAGGAAATAAACATGAACTGACATTAACCAAACAGACACGAAGACAAAAAGACCAGCATGCCACATTCTTATGTTCTGGTCCTTTTAGGTATTGTCCTGGCTAGCCCTGCCCCTTATTGTTCTCACCTGTTTGTGATTATGTTCCCATTATTTAAAACTGTTTGTGTCTCAGTCTTGTTGCTAGTTGTTTTGTTTCCTAGTCCCTTTGTTATCTGTAGCCCAGATTGATATCTGTTCTTATTTGTAGTTTATTTCTCAGTCTTTGTCTTGGTCTATTCTTGTGTCACTTTTGGATATATTATTAAATCACCTTTTTACCTTCATCCACGCCTGTGTCCCGCTCCTATTTATCTCAGCCTATATTCGTGACACAGCAACTAAATACACACAGAGGGGTTTAAATCTACAAATAAACAAGCAATAGGTGGTAACAATCAAGGGCAGGGCTACACAACACAAAGATTTAAAGGACCAGTACATATAAACATGACATCAAGGACAGTACGTGACATTACGCTTCCCCTAAGCACTTTGACCAGGAAGTGCAAAACAAAAGAACCCTGAAATCAAAACCAAGACAGGAATATACAAACCCCCCCCAAAAAAAAACAGTGAAGCAAATATCCAATACAACATACCCTCAAATAAAGCAGGTGAACCCAAACCAAAATTAGAAACCCAAACAAACAGTCAATGTGATAGGTTCTTGTTAATGGACTGAAGTAGTGAAGAGCAAAGCAGTATATCAGTCCACAGTACCAATGTGAGACGGTTGGCCAGGTCAAGGGGTATGGGCCACAGAGCACACTCTCCCCAGCAGGGAAGCCACTGGATTCCCCACGGCCAAACGGGAGGAATGGCAGGTGAAACGGGCAGGTGGGAGGGTGCACAAGCCTGCTGCGAGTTTGCAAAGTATGGAACCCAAGCATGCTCATGCGTCTGCATGGGACAGTTCACCACGGAGGGGCTCGAAGTGTTCCGCAGGCACTCTGGTGCAGGAGTGTCCATGATATAATTATCCACAAGAGGAATGTCCTTGCTGCTTCACTGAAGAAGGGGCAGCATCTTCTCGCTGTGCTGACCTGATGGCAGTTTCTCCTCACCACTCGAAATTAGGGAAGGTGGAGAATCACCACCTCTCTAGGGAAGGTGGAGAATCACCACCTCTCTGCATGGCTGCATCGTCACTTTGCCTAGATGAAGGCGGAGCCTCGTCGTCCGCTTTGCCTAGATGAGGGCAGAGCCTCATCGTCCTGCTGAGGGAAGGGCAGTGCTTCACTGCCAGGTTGAGGGAAAGACTGAATTTGCAGAAGGACTCCGGCATTAGGGCAGACATTCTCTCTCTTGTCTACTGGAGGAAAGGCGGAGACACACTCCCTCGACCCACCTTCAATCTTCTCCAGAGTCAAAGCGTGATTGGACTTTCTCCGCTTCTTCCTCTCAGCCTTCTTTTTCCGCCTTTGTAGCCTCCTGTCTTCCTCTCGATCCTCCTCCTCAATATCCCTCAGCTCCGCTAGCACATCCTCTGTTCTAAGGAGCCGGTGGACATATGTGTCCCACAGCAGGCCCTTGTCACATTGTACATTGTCACATTCACAAACTAGACCTCCACAGAAGTAGAACAGGCTACGAATATGTATAACACATAAGCTTTGCTTAACAGAATCATGTGAGAGTTTAGGTTCTAGACTCTAATCTTGAAGTACACTCTAAAAAAAGATGGTTCTTCAAGAGTTCTTTAGTAAAGAAAATGGATGCATATAGAACCATGAATACTCAAAGAACCCTTCTCGTGGAAAAAGTTTTTTTTATGGTGAAAGGGTTCTGTAGATTGATGAGGAATGCGTTGTAGATGGTTCTATACACTGTAAGAGGTAACACCAAAACTTACTCAAATAACACTAGTGTAGTTTACTTATTTCATACTCCACTAATGATTTTACTCATGTAATTTTAGTAAAGTTCTCATTTTGTATGAAAGCCTTCTGAAACTAAATACACTTGAGTACACTACACTAGACATTTTTGAGTTCTGCTCTGCGCATTCTTCTGAACTTTAGCTAGGCAAGTTCAACTTTAATACCAATTATTGTTTGTTTGCTATGGTTCAGTAAGTCATTATTACATTTCCCCAGGACATATGTTCTGTTAATAGTGATAACTGTTAATTTCTATTAAGTAGAAATACTTGAGAGTACGTTTTAATTGCTTCTCAGCCTTTTGGCTAAGATCAAGTGTAATATCTACATCCATTGACTTTTCTGGGGTGATCCTACAGCTTGGTGCCCGAGGAGAAAGGAGAGAACCACCCCTGAAGACCTCAATGAAGATGTGGGTATCACCCCTGGAGGATTCACCGTGCTCAGGCTTTTAGTCAGGTTGGAAGCACGCAGGATATCTCCTCCTCTGGGATCCAGTGCCAGGGCAGGTGGAGGCCTGCCCCGCACCCTACGTTTCTTTTAAAAATATTTTTAATTGGCTTAAATGTGGAATTTATTTATATTATTTTTGGTAACTTTATGTACAGTGGTAACCCTACTTACGAGTTTAATCCGTGCAGGAGCCGAGCTCGTTAGCTGGTTTGCTCGTTAGCTGGATGCATTTTCCCCAGCAGAATACATGTAAAACTGATTAATCCGTGTCAGCCGGCCAATATACAGTATACTTTAATATGCTAAATAATGTGTTTATATGGGTTTTTTAAAACATAAACGTGACGATGACAACACTTGTGTAGGCTGGCCGCTAATGAGAGGGAGACCGACGGTGCTCGTGTAGGCTGGCAGCTGCATGATTACACTTATCATATGAAAAGTAAAAGTAAAATGTATCCAACTTTCTTGTTCACTACCTTTTGCTACCTTAGCGTCGCTTTCAACAGGCACTTTCACTTTCACTGGACAGCGGTCAAAGGTATTGAGTGACCTCTTCTTCTACGCTAGCATCTAGGAGATGCTATGACCGCAGCGCCCCTAGTGGTTTGGCATACTTAAAGAAAATTACTCGTTAGCTGGAATTTTTCTCGTTACCTGGACCAAAAATATTCTGAGATCTTGACTTGTTACCTGGAATACTCATTAGTAGGGATGCTCAGAAGTAGGGTTACCACTGTATTTAGATAGGCTGAGGTGCTCTGAATGGTATTTGTTTAAAATAAACCAAAAGTACTACTGACTAGTAATTCTTTGTTGTGCTTACTTTATTTTTCTAAGGCAATCGGTTTCCTAAATTTTATTAAAGGAATTTAGGAAACCGGATGCCTTGAAATAGTTAAGTAAATATAACTATTATTTTCAAGTTAGGTTTACTTAATGTCTATTATTTAAGTGTACTTAAAACACAACTGTATTTACTCAATTGATTTGAGTTGTTCTGACTTAAAGTAGTATATAGATGTAAGGTGGCATTTTTAAGTACTGCCAACTTATATTACCCAAGTTAACATCATTTCACAAGAGCCCAGTTTACTAGAATTCCCAAACTGAAGAAAATTTTCGCAGGCTCTCTGCAGGCTCTCTTCCCCCGCTAATCAAGATAACGTATCAGATTTTACAGTGTACAGAAGCTTTTTAAAAATGATTCTATATAGCCCCCAAAAGAGTTCTGCTGTTGTTACGATGTCAAGCTTTGAATAATAGAAGAACCCTTTTTGGTGCGGTGTTATATAGAACCATTGTCAAAAGGCATCTATGTAGAACCATCTACACTCTTTAAAAAGATGGTTCTTCAAAAGTTCTTTAGTAAAGAAAATTGAATATTGAACCATGAATACTCAAAGAACCCTTCTTGTGGATAAGGGGTTCTTTCCATTGTTAAAAGGTTCTTCAGATTGATGAACAATGTGCTGTAGATAGTTTTACACAGAACCTTTTGAAAATGGTTATATATAGCCCCCAAAAAGGTTCTGCTGTAGTTACAATGTCAAAGCCTTTTTGGTGCTATATAGGATCATTTTCAAAAGGCGTCTACATTGAACCATCTACCCTGATGGAACCAGGTACACTCAAAGAACCTGTGGGTTATTTGACTGTACCTGGTTCTTTATAGAACCATTTTCTTTACTGAAGAACCCTTGAAGAACCATTTTAAAAACAAAAAGCTGTGTCACTCATACGTTCTGTGTTTCCTGACTGAAATACAAACTCTAATGGCAGTCCACCAATCATTCATCTGCGCATAAAGCACAAGCAATAAATCCAACAATAAATCTGCCATCCTATGCTATGGACAGCAGCACAATTTGTCTTCAAGATTCAGAGCTGCAGTGTGTTTCTGAAAAACTTCATTTTCTCAGATGAGGGGGTCCTACAGCCCTGGCTTAGGGTCTATATTGATTGACCTGCCATTAGCAGGCTCCCATTACTGCCTCCATTTCCCACATTGCATTGTCCAGAGCATGGCTGCTTACATCTCAACCCATCCCACACTGAGATGTATGCCAACGGACATTTCTGTGCATCCAAAGGTGGCACATTAAGAATGAGTCCCATATGTTATCATTCCTTATCTAACCTGACATTGCAAAACCTTGCGAGTTGCTTTTTTTGGATCCTTGCATGGAACGGTGCAGCCTTCACACCTCTGAGTGTGGGTGTTGGTAGATTATGGAAATCAGTATGATGAGCAACCTAGCCTTGCAGGCAGAGGCCATACACAAGTGTCAATTTGATATACACACACATACATACACAAGGACATCTCCAGTGCTGAATGGACATCTGTAGTCCAACTGGACACCAAGAACCAATTAAACAACACGGCTTTGTTTCTCAGGCTGTGGACCAATCTACAATGCCAGTGGTGCTTCACCATCATCTAGGCTACGTATGAGGAGTGAATGTGAGTAAATATAACATTTAGTCTTACTTTGACAAAGTAGAAGCCAACTGATGGACTCTAAAAGACAACCCAAACACTGTAGGTGTTAATTTTAAGTAAAAATCCAGCAATGTTCAATTAAGACTATAAGAATCAATTCAACATGGCAGGTGTTAAATTAAAATTGTAAGCAATGTAAGAATTCAATACTGGTTTTGCTATGCCATGAAGTCCTGAATACAGGTTTTATTTTACTCTAGTAAATAATACTTTTTAAAAATTAAAAACACAATACTTTTTAATATTGGCTTAACTCTTTAATATAATTATATTCCTTATATTTTAAGACTTTAATAGTCAATTCAACAATGTTAGTCTTAATTTAACATGTTAGGAACCAGTTCAATAGTGAAGGTGTTAATGTAAGAATTATAAGAGGCAATCCAACACTGTACTGTAGGTGTTCATTTTAGGCTAAAACTGAAAATTCAGTATTGCTAAATTAAGACTGTAAGAATCAATCCAACATGGCATGTGTTAAATTAAAATTGTAAGCAAGGTAAGAACCCAACACTGGTTTTGCTTTGTCATGTGGTCTTGAATACAGATATTATTGAATGGTTGTAAATATTACTTTTTATTTACTTTTATTGACTTAATTCTTTAATATTAAAATTATTATTTTTTTGCCCAATTTTCTCCCCAATATATTTGATATTAAATTGACCCACCCATTCGTTAACTCTCCCTATCACTGTCCATGACTCTAGGAGGGTGCAGACTAACACAGGCCTCCTCCAATGCATGTCAAGCTCTGCCTCTTTTTGAACTACTGCTGATACTGCTGATCAGTGAGGAAAGCGCAGGTAATGGATCAACTGAGCTTGATAGTGCTGGGGAGAGAGTGACATCTTACCCGCCCAGAGAGAGCACGGCCAATTTTGCTCTTTTGGGTCCCGACTGCTATGCCGAGCAGCATAACCTGGGATTCGAACTCATGATCCTCAGATCCCATGATGGCGTCTTTATCAGCTGAGCCACTCTGGGCCTAATTCTCTTCTATATATTTTAACTCAATAAGACATAATTCAACAGTGTTAGTCTTAATGTAACATGATCAGAACGGAACCTATTAATTTGTGAAGGTGTTAATGTAAGACTGTAAGATAATATCAGTCATAAAATCATAAAATTAATTTAAGGTAAAAAGTGCCAATCTGGTCATGCTAGAATCAGTCCAATGTTGCAGGTGTTAAATTAACATTGTAAGCAAGGTAAGAGTCCAACCTTGGTTTTGCTTTGCCTTGAGATCATGAATACCGATATTAATAATTTTTATTTAGTAATACTGAACGCTTTTTAATATTGGCTTTAGTCTTTAATAATTCTCTTCTATGTACTTTAACACTTGAATAGTACCAGTGTTAGTCTTAATTTAATGGTGGGAGCCAATTGAATAAATAATCTATTGGATCTAACAGACAATCCAACACTGTGGGTGTTAATTTAAAACAAAAAGTGCCAATCCAGCAATTTTACATGATTATGAGAATCAATCCAATGTTGCAGGTGTTGAATTAACATTGTAAGCAAGGTAAGAACCCAGCCCTGGTGGTTTTGAGCACCTACTTTATTTTGTTCTGGTCAGATTGAGATCAGTCCACTCGTGCCCAGCTGCTGATGCTCTTGTTTATGTAGATATCCGGTTCATGCCCAAGTGCAGCACACATACGCCAAAGCAACAGGAGAAGAGCCCTCAGCGGTCCCGTCCAGAGAGACAGAGCGAGCATCAGACCAGGACCGGTTCCGCTCAGCTCACTCACACACGGGCAGGGCCTTCTTCTCCTCCACAGCCCACAGCTCCAGTCCAGGCTTCATTCTCCCCCTCCACACCGCAGCGCTCCCCATCCAAACCCGGGCATCACACTGATGAATAATTAAGCAGATGCAGCAGCAGCATCAGCATCCTCCATCAGTACCGGCACGAGTCGCGCGCTCTCGGACACTCACACTGGCGCCAGACTCCCGGTACCGGACAGTACAGCGTCCGCTTCACCGAAAGGGAGCGTCGCGTTCACTCCCGGATTCACCTCCGCGGTAGCGCGCAGCCGGACGGTGTGTGTGTGTGTGTGTGTATGTCTGCGTGCGTGTGCGCGCGCGTGGACTTTCCGCAGCACTTCGCTGGCGCGCGCAGTAGCTTTTTCTAACCGGTCACTTCCGTTCAGCCACAGTGAGGTCCAGAATACAGAAATTATTTAACTCCAGTAATAGACCTGTCTTGGCTGTAGCTAACAGTTTAATGCCCTGTCCATTGGTCCCGTAATTTGACAATCGATGTCGGTTCTGTCCA
>BRDA01004057.1:19252-26752 GCA_036984385.1 Crenuchus spilurus | reverse complement strand
CGGTCATCACATTTTAAAAATATTTATACAGGATAAATTCACATTCTGAATTAATAAAACGTGAGTATCTGGGTTGTGATGTGGTTTGCAGGGACTTCAGGTTAAACAGGACACTTAAGATCAGTGTCACTGTGCTTTCTTGCTTTTTAAGAGCTGGTGGCAGCAGATGTTAGGCCTACTTTTCAGCCAATGATGAGAAATATGCTCCTGCACACTGACCCAAAAAATCTTTGTGCTGCAATGTAGATACAATGTAAATGTCCTCTTAAAGCTACAGCAAGCTTCTTAAGGTCTAATTGTGTTCCTTAAAGGTTCACTACATTCACTTTTTCAGGAGAAAAGAGCAGTTTAGTATAGTTTCATAACTGAACTTGTTTAAACAGTAAATGAATGTAAAAGTGTGGAGTCTGGAAAGGTTGAGTGGAGTCAGTATAACTTCAAATACTTTCTCTCTCTCTCACACACACACACACACACACACACATGCTTATTTATATATACATATTTATTTATTTATTTATTTATTTTATTTTATTTTTTTTTCCTATGGTTCTGTAATGCATATTTGATGAGTGAACAAGGAGACGAACGTAGGTCAGAAGACATACATTTATTGGTGCCCCCATTGACACTTGGGGCCCCACGTGCAGTGCGTGATCTGCGAGGGCAGAGGGCCAGCCCTGGGTCTAACCAAACCAACTACTCCATGTGTGTAGACACGGAGGACAGTAAGAGGTCTAAACTAAACTAAACAAATGCATAACCTGAACATCGAAGCAGACAGAGGAATGCGTTAGCACATGCATGTCATAACAATACCAGGCAACAATTGGTCCCAGCTTGGATTAAGTAGTAAAACAAATCAAAGTCAGAGTGAAATCAAATGGGGAGAAAAGTCACAGGAGTGCTAAGGCACAAAAGGGCTGCTGGGAAGTGTAGTTCTGAGGTGGTGCTCACTGAACATAGACAGGCAGGATAGGCAGGGAGTGTGACAGGTTCCTACGCTTTTTCTACGCAAACGCCGTATTGAGCTTGTTGGGTCATTTTCTTGGGCCACACAGAACCATCACTGACAGTAATTCATCTTCCACAAAATATAGACATTTTACTACTTTGCAAACAATAAAAATACTTTTTCATTTTAAGTCAAATTAAATTGTACTGCATCTCCAAAAATTAGAATATCACAAAAAGTTCATTTGTGTAAACATGTTTCAGTCATGAAACAGAGAGCGAATGCTCATAAAATGGATTTGCATTCATCTGTAAGCCTGGATTACAGGAGCATAATAAAGCATCAACATGTTTTGGAGTTGGCTTAATTGACTCTTTATGAGTATTGATCAGTACTCTGGGATAGAATGGATAAAATGAGCTCTACCAGCAGCTTTCAGTGGCCATGTGTTTCAGAACATTTCCAAAGGTCTTATATGATGACACCTAGTGGCCTCTCACACTATATCAAGTTCATTCAGGTATTTGGACAGAGGAGGGAAGAATAGCCTAAAAACACTTGTTAATGATACTAAAATAATGTTTCAAATGGAGGTGAAATGACCATTATTGAATAACTTACAGACATGCAGTGAAATTTCTTAGCATGTCCAGCATCTATCAGCATACCATTATTAAAATATGATTATATCTATTGTTGCATAGTGGTATTACCATTGTCTGTTCCAAAATACCATTGCTTTTGAAAGCACTTTATAAAAGTACACGGATATTGATATTATTATGTACTTTTTATACATACCATACTTTCAGAATTGTAATTTTATTGTACTTCCATATTTATATAACTGCCAGTGTGGAAATGCCTGTATTGCATATTTACCTGAATACAATAGTAGTTACGGTTGTGCACCACTCCAGACCACCTAGCAACACCATAGCAACCATCTGAGATACCACAGCAACTACCAGGCAACTACCTGTGATACCATAGCAATTACATAGCAATGTCATAGCATCCATCTGGGATACCATAGCAACCACTAAGCAGAATCAAAGCTGTGATACCATAGCAACCACGTAGCAACATCATATCAACCATCTGGGATACCACAGCAACCACCAAGCAACCACCTAGCAACTACTAAACAACCACATAGCAATCACATAGCAACTACCTAACAAGCACTTAACAACACCACAGCAACCATCTAGCATGCCATGGTATCCATTTAGAAACATCATAACAACCATGTGGAATACAATAACAAGCACATAGCAATGCCATTGTAACAACATAGCAACTGCCTAACAAAAACAACACTATAGCAACCAAATAGCATAACATTACAACCACTTAGCAACACCATAACAAGCATCTAGCAACCACTTAGCAACTACCTAACAACCACTTAACAACACCATTGCAACCAACTAGCATGCCATGGCATCCACTTAGCAACAACATAGCAACCATGTGGAATACCATATCAAGCACATAGCAATGCCACAGCAACAACATAGCAACTACCTAACAACAACAACACTATAGCGACCAAATAGCATAACATGTCATCCACTTAGCAACACCATAGCAACCATCTAGCAACCACTTAGCAACTACCTAATAACCACTTAACAGCACCATTGCAACCAACTAGCATGCCATGGAAACCACTTAGCAACATCATAACAACCACCAGAAAATACCTTAGCAACTACTTAGCAAAACTATTGCACTTTATTGACCACATAGCAACAGCCTAGCAACTGCCTGGAAGTGGGAACCACTTTAACTGTGCAATCATTGTGTGTTTCCTTCCAGTATCAGCACAGACAAAGTGAAATGGCTAATCCACACCCTAGGTGAACCACCTTATTGATCATGGAGACTCCTGCCAGGTAAGTAAAGAAACAAAAGTCCATAGATTGAATGTAAATTATTTAAGAAATACTTGAGAATGACTCACCTTTAAAGTTAAAAAAGGTTTCAAAAAAATCCCTCATAAATATACTTACAAAGTAAAACTCCATCATAATTACACCTGGAACTGACTACTGAATTAGTTTCTGTGTACTCAGTTGAAGTGTACTGGTCAGAGCTTCAGGATTGAGAAACTGTTTGATGTTTGATTTTTGATCATTCAGACACTGCCTTAAACAAAGACATTACACAGTGTGTTCACACAGGATGCTAATCCCTGTTTATATGTGCAGAAAAATGATAGTTGGAATCTATGCTTTATATGTATTACACACAGATCAGACATAACATTAAAACCACCTTATTGTATCTACTGTACACTCGCTGTTCATATTATCAGCTCCAGCAACCATACAGGTGCACTTTGTAGTTCTACAATTACAGACTGTAGTTTCTGTTTCTCCGTATACTCTTAGCCTCATTTTCACCTGTTATTTAATGATCAGTACCCCAACACAGCAGCTATTATTTGAGTGGTGGATCATTGCAGTGGTGGAGCACTGCAGTGACACTGATGTGGTGGTGGTGGTGTCACTGCTGGAGTTTAAATAGTGCACCAACCAAAATTTTACAGCTAACAGCATCCTGTGACCACTGATGAAGGACTAGAGGACCAACACAAACTGGGCAAAAACATCACTTGCAAAACAGCAACAATTAGTGTCTTCAATTCCCAAATGATTAAAAAGTATAATTTAAAGAAAAGGTGATGTAACACAGTAGTAAACATGCCTCTGTCCCAGCTTTTTTGAGGGAGTTACAGACATCAGTTTCTACATGTATTTATATTTAACAAGCAGAGTTTAAATCATTATTGTATACACTGAAAAACTTTGTCCTTTGTCTGTTAAACAAAGGTTAAGTTTTTTATTAGCCAACTTTGGGGCTGAAATAGGGGTTTTATTTGCACTAAAATTAATGTTTTTCTTTTTAAATCAATACTTGAAGCAAGTTTAAAATCTAATTTTCCTCTGCTTAGCTTGAGGTAATGTTTACAATATTACTTGTATGTAGTGTTTAATAGAAAAGCTATATCAAATTGTGATGTCATTATTTCATTACTTTAGCACAGAAGCCTGGACACATTTACTTCATTAATGCAAATTTTAATAAGAGGAAATATTCACAACTATTGTTTCATCAGTATCATCTTTCAAAATGTGCTATATAGAATAATAGTAAACATATCCAACCCCCCCCCCCGGCTTTTTATTTGATAAGTTATTTTTTAGAACATTAGGTCGTGGGCCTGACCTTCCCTGTATCATCACTCTTTACTGTAATTCAACATCAAGTGTTTGTAGTCCACTTATAGAAAAAGAAACACCCACTACAGCATACAGCACACAGCACACCGACTAAAGTACACCATCAGGCCAAAGAGGGAGACAAAGCACCAAAGAATATTCTCCATTTACACAGTGCGGCGTCTGAGAAGGCCTTTGTTAAGTTTACTACTTTAGATAAGGTCTGACACTAACACTGATGACATGTTGCAATCATGCGGAATGGACACAGCAGGGCAGGGACTGTACTCAGGGTGGTATAAGTAGGATGTGAGAATGTGTGAGAGACTCAATCTTGACTGAGAGCTGCAATGGCACTTCAGCTGATTTCTGCTCTGTGTTCAGTAGTGCTGCTGTCCACCCTGGTGGTGAGTCTGGACACAAGTGAGTTCACAAATGTCATCCATCTATCTACCTGTCTGCCTGTCTGTTTATCTATCTGTCTGTCTGTCTGTCTGTCTATCTATCTATCTATCTATCTATCTATCTGTCTGTCTGTCTGTCTATCTGTCTGTCTGTCTGTCTGTCTGTCTGTCTGTCTGTCTGTTTGTCTGTATTTATGCATGTCTGTCTGTCTATCTGTCTATCTATCTGTCTGTGTTTGTCTGTCCATCTGTTTAGAATCTGTTGTCTGGCACTGATGATTTACTTTGATTTAACCTTGAAAACATGGCTCAGCTGAATTCATTTGCGTGTGTGTGTCTACTCCAGTTCGTGCACAGACGGTTTTCTACACATTTTGTTTTGCATATAACACTGTGTGCACACTCCATAATCTCCACAGGGTATATCTGACCTAGAAGTGTCTGTTTATCTCTCTTCTCTAACATCCATTTTCCTAATAATACGCCTTAGCTAAAGGCAGGGCAATTTCACCGTATGTGCTAAAACTGTAAAGCAACATGATAAAATAAACCGTTTATAAATAAAGCAGTATTACAGCTTTAACTCTTACTGTAAAAGTCACATGAAATGCTGGTAATAACAAAAGCATGTTGTGTTTTAATGGGAATTATTTCTCTTGTTGAGGGTGAAGATATACCACAGAAGAGGAATCTAAATGAGTTTTGTTTCAGAGGATTTTCTGACAAAAACAAAACAGAAAAGATTCAAATCTGTCAGAAATTAAACTGAATGTAAATGTTTCACTGTATATCATTTGGATGTACAGAGGAATGGGAGTATCAGCTGTGTCTAATGACAGATATGTGTTATATAGTAACAAAACTATTCTCCATCCTCTCTCTACTGAAACAGAGGAGCTGGAAGCTGTTCCTATCATAATCACAGTGAAGAACGACTTCAGTGTCACGTCATCTTCCTACCACACTTCGGTACTGGAGGGTACAGTGCTGTACGGAGCTTTAAACAGCCTGAAAAACAGCAACACTGAATTCACGTAAGATATAAGATAAATTGCACACAGTAAAAAACTATTTTAAAACAAAAAACTATTTTAAACTAACTTACTTCACTTTTTAAAGTTAATTCGACTCAACTCAAATTTCTTAGTTCTGTTATATGAAATTAATGGACAAGGTGGAGGCAAAAACTCTATGATGCAATGACATAAAAATGTGAAATAAAAATATGTGTTGTCATGGGAAGTTCTGCAAGATCTCAAATTTTTGAATGGTAGTGTAGACTTCTCCCATTGTTTTTTATTGGGAGGAGAGATTAGTTTCTTAATGGAGTCAGCACTCCCTCCAGTGGCATAAAACTGAAATTCCGTAAAAACACTTATATAATTTTATCCTATAAACAAAACTAAACATACCCAGGAAACCTTAAGGGTATACTTTTCAAATATATAGTTTGAATAAAAATATATTTTTTTATTCTTGTGAGAAAAGTATAAATAACCAGAGGCATAGTTTTTGCCTTTTTTCCACTCACTCACACATTCTGCCATTCATATAACAAAATTGTAATTAGGCAAATGCCAGTGGAGAACTACTGGCCGAGAAAATGTATGAAAACACCCATTTGGTCTCTATAAACAAAGAGCGCACGCCTGAACAAAGACCTCTTACCTCACACCTATCTCATGACTATCCAATGTAGGAACGAGTGACTCAGTAAAACAGTGTGTCAACTCACATTTGTTAAGTTTTAGAAATAAAACCACATATAATTTCTAAAAACTAATGAGCAGTGTGCAGCCAACATCTCTGTTTATTCAGTTCTGAGCTCAAAAGTCTTGGCTAGAAATGTTTAGAGTGTGTTTTTTTCACAATATATCAGCACATCTGAAAATAGGTTTTTGGAAAGTCTAAGTTTAGAGCAGATTTTAGAGCAGATTCTTACTGTTTAGAGCAGTTTAGAGCAGACTCTTACTGTTTTTGACATGGTTTAAGTTTGTGCTAAATAAAAGTCTGTGTATCTGTGTAACACTTAGAGAAAAAAATAATTTTAGATGGGTGTAATTTGTAAAAAAAAATAATTAATAAATAAATAAAGAAGTGAAGGCATGTCAGACTACATCACAGTGCCTGAAATATCCTCAGACTCCAGAGTAATAAAACTAACCCCGCTATGTGGAGGCTGTGCTTTGAGATTTGGCCCTATACTGCAATACTGGGAGGTTATAAGGATCTGTTGTTAATCAGATCATGCCTATAACACTTCAAAACACTGACTTGTTGAGTTCTGAGTTTGTGCTGTAACTCTGCAGGTTCAACGTAACATTGGACTCAAATTACGGGTTGTATTTAGAGAGTGTGAACGGAGTGGCAGCATCAAACACCAAACACACCTACTGGCAGATTCTCTCTGAGCATGATGGTACCGTCATTCCACTGGATGTGGGTAAGCATGATAATAAACATGATATTAAGCATAGATCTGATATGCAATATCCATTCAAAGCATTAGGGTTGTGTGTTAGTACAAACCTGACAATATGGTAATAGGTTATGAGGGGTTACAATTCAGTATATTGTGATATTTATGCAAGGCGATACATTGTGTTTTATTTTTTATTTTATTATCACAGTATCCAAGCGTATTTACACCCATACAATGCATATCATTAATTATTGTATTTTATTTTATTTTGGAACAAATATTTTGGCATCCCTGGTGAAATGGTTTATTTTTATTCTTTATGTAATTTTTTATGATTATTTATGTTTATATTATCATGTTTTTCCTTTTTATTTTGTTTATTTTTACTATTTTATTTAAAGTGTTTAAATTAGTGTATATACAGTATATATATATATATATATATATATATATATATATATATATATATATATATATATATATATATAT
>BRDA01004057.1:0-19242 GCA_036984385.1 Crenuchus spilurus | reverse complement strand
ATATATATATATATATATATATAATTTTCTGAGTGAAAATTAAGTGAACATGACCTTTACAGAGATAAAAAAGCATTTATTAATTTTGTCTTTCTTTCTTTTTTTGTGCTATATTTAACATTTTTGGGGAAAGAATAAAATATAACCAGTGCAAAATTATATGTATATTTTTAAGAGAAAAAAAGTTTATATTTTCAGAAAAGGAAGTTTAGTTGTTGGTTTTTTTTTTTTTTTTTTACAATTTGTTAAATTCAGAAAACAAATAGAAATTGTACTCTAAAATGTGCAGAAAATATTTTCATTTGTTCCCTGTTAGAGATAAACATGTGTTCCTTATTTTCACTTAGAAAATCAACAATATGTGTAATTTGTTAAACTTTAAAAAAAAAAAACACTGAAAGCTTTCAGTGCTGATGACTATTGACATCACAACAAGGGGATAAATAACATTGAATGTGTTGTTACTGAACATGACAATTTTTTTTAATGAACAGCTTAGTGATAGATAGATAGATAGATAGATAGATAGATAGATAGATAGATAGATAGATAGATAGATAGATAGATAGATAGATAGATTGTTTACCTTCTTCATGTCATGTACTGTACAGTATGTCATATGTAAGTCATGTAAGTGTAGTTGAAAAATTGGTCCTTTCCTCCGCATCACTATATTTATTTTATATAATTATTTTGTTTTTGCAGGGGTTGGCTGCTATCAGCACAGAAAAGATGAGCATATCATCCTGAAGTACACCACTTGGTGAAAAGTCCAACTTCAGATTAGTTTGAGAGTCCACTTCAGATGCTTTGTGCTGTGGTCTTCAACTAAATTTCTATACTCTAATCTTATTTTAACAAAACAAATCTAAACCTATACTTTAACATTACTGAACATTTTCATTGTTTAAATTCTGATGAGTTTCATAAACACATTTAGATAGTATATGAGACCTTCAAAATAAATGTCCCAACTTTCTATTAATCTATACATAATCTATAACTCTGTGTTAATCAATATATTTTTTATTAATCTGTAGAAAATATCTATTAATGTAGAAATCTTCTAGTAACTTATATGATAATGAGCCAAAACATTAAGACAGTTCTGGGATATATTAGATTGTAAGAAAACAGTAAAAAAATTTTTGACATGTTGCATATAGGCGAAATGGGCAGACATGAAGCCCTGAGCGATGTTGACAAGAGTTAAATTGTTATGGCCAGATGGCTGGATCAGGGCATGTCTGAAATGCCAAGTCACTTGGGTCAGCACTGGTTCGTACCTAATGAAAGTTCCCAAAATCTCAGATTAAATGAGCTTCTGCATACTAGTTGCTGCCCGATACCACACCTTCAGAGGTCTTGTAAAGTCCATGCATCAGTGGGTCATGGCTGTTTTGGTGGCACAGGGTGCACCAACAACATACTGGCATATTGGCTTTAATGTTTTGGCTCATCAGTGCATAACTCATATTTAATAATCTCAATATTTTCAAGTCAATAAAGATGACCTGAAAGTTTAAATAAAGAAATTGCTTCTGTATTTTCTGTGATTTCTTTAAAGCAAAGTAGTAGTGACAACACCATACACCACAAACTGTAAACAATGTGTTTATTTAAAAATAACAGAGAAACTGATTGTCTTTTTTTCAAAATAAATTAACATAATCTTCATGTTAAATATACAAATGTACCTTTCATTCAAACTCTTAATTTGGATTTATAGTACATAAATTCTGAATGACCAAAAATTATTTTTTCAAGTAATTTTGCCATTTGATTAATTTTATAAAAATTTATTATTTTATTTAAATTCTTTGAGTAAAATATCAGTAAATGTGTAAATAAGTAAACTTGCGTAACAATTTGTAGTAAAGTGTACTATTATCATGTACAGTGTAGTGAAAAACGGAATGAATATAACATTATTAGAGCAAAGAATGTCATTTACGCTACAGTACATCTCTTCTGAATTGGCGGGTAAATGGATTAAAGGTTCAGTTCCATACTGAGCTCAGACTACAGCAGACTAAGTCAGTAACTTTAATCCCTGTTGGAAGTGCAGAGAAAGGGCACTTTACTAATACCAGCCTTTAGAATCTAAATCTAAAACCTAAAATTCATCAATAGAAACATCTGGATTCTCAACTACATATTTACTCTTTGTTTACCTCATTTAACTTTGGGGGAAAAAAACATGTAAAATGCGGCATTTGTGCACGTCAAATTTTAATTTTCATTAAACGCGTTACATTCAGAAAATATTGAATTTGTTTGCTGTAGGGGGGAGCTTAAAATACAAAATATGCAATTAATAAAAAAAAAAAAAATTATGCAATTTCCCCTCATTGTAGTGGTAGCGAATTGACCCAACCATTTGCTAAACCTCTCCCAAGACCTCCTCTGATGCATGAAGTCAGGCTCTGCCTCTCTGATATATCAGTTAACAGACACCTGAGCCAGCAGACATTGCATGATGGGGTGATAGCACCATCTACCCAGTCAGAGAGGCCAGTTTTGCTCTCTCAGGCCCTGGCTGTCGATGGCAAGCAGCATTATCGGGATTCCAACTTGTGATCCTCTGATCATAGTGTCAGCATCTTTGTCTGCTGAGCCACTAGGGGCACTCTAGAGATGAACTTGTTCACAATTTAAAAAATATGCAATTTATGCATATAAGTCTGAGATTACCAGAACAGAATGTTTTGTCTAACAATTAAATTAAATGTAAAAATACAGCCCTTAAATTCTGAGATCATAACAGAGTAATCCTGGAAGGACTGGAGTTCCAATGACTTTTGGAGAGAAGCAGAAAATTCTCTATCCTGCAGATGCTGAAACAGAAAATGAAAGATAAGTTTGAATTATTCCGTCTAAGAAGTGCTCCTCATGGTTGGTTATACAAGTTTTGATATGATTAAAACTTGGCATATGACAGAAAACATGGAACGTTGGTGGACATTGGTTAAACACTCTGCTGTTCATGACCACAAGGAGACAAATGGATCTTTTCAATTTACAGAGAATCTGTACATTTTAGATTTTTTTAACACAGCATGTTATCAGGAAACCAATGAGTACAGTTATTTACATGTACAGTCCTATCAGAATATTATGACCACCTACCTAATAATGGGAATAACCAGCCTTATATATATTTACTCATTGCTCCTGTGTTCACTATAGAAGTTAACTTGTCCACTGTAGCACATTGATTGCTCTGTACCATTTGCTGGAGTGTCTGTTCCACTCTGGAATCAGTGGCTCATTTGGAACTACTGTTATGCAGTTAGAAAGCACTCAATACAAGTCCATTCTTGATACACTTTCACTACAGCAGCTCTAGAAAATCACACAAAGTTAGCATTTTTTGAGATGCTACCACCCTTCCCCTGATTCCCTTTTGGACATTTGGATTACATCCTTTGTCCTTGATGATGAATTAACACTCTGCTAGAACTGACTAGTGTGCTCACTTATGTAAACATACAGCAAACACTGGCTTGTGGCATCTGTGACATTCTGAGCTGAGTTCATTACAAACCAGTGGCAGCCATAATATTCTGATGTAACTGTGTATAATTTTCAGAAAATGATAGAATCTAAATTGTGCTTTTTAACATAGCAAGGTTGAAAAATGGGACAAAGCAAGATTGTATAATGGGATAAAGCAAGGTCAGAGTAACAAACCATGTGCTGGGTGTGTAGAGGAGGAGGCAGGATGCAGAAAGAGGATCCAAACATGATGGTTTATTACAGAAAATATCAGAGAACACTAACATACACCTTTATAAGCATGGCACATACAATGGCCGACAAAGAACAAGGCAAACACAAGGAGGCTATATAGCACATGAAATCAGGCTGGGAATACAAACGAGATTGTGAAGTAACACAAGACTACTAAGACATAACAATAAGACAAGGATGGGAACACAGACATCACATTTATATAAACAAAAGAGCACGGGACAAAGCAAGGTGGGATCATTGGACAAAGCAAGGTCAGGTAATGGTACAAAGCAAGGTCAGATAATGAGACAAAGCAAGGTCAGATAACTGGACAAAGCAAGGTCAGATAATGGGACAAAGCCATGTCAGATAATGGGGCAAAGCAAGGTCAGATAATGGGACAAAGCAAGGTCAGATAATGGGACAAAGCAAAGTCAGATAACTGGACAAAGCAAGGTCAGATAATGGGACAAGGCCATGTCAGATAATGGGGCAAAGCAAGGAGGGATACCTGGACAAAACAAAGTCAGATAATGGGACAAAACAAGGTCAGATAATGGGACAAAGCAAAGTGGGATAACTGGACAAAGCAAGGTCAGATAATGGGACAAAGCAAGGTCAAATAATGGAACAAAGCAAGGTTAGATAATGGGACAAAGCAAGGTGGAATAATGGGACAAAGCAAGGTAGGATAATGGGACAAAGCAAGGTTGAATAATAGGACAAAGCAAGGTAGGATAATGGGACAAATAAGGACAGATAATTGGACAAAGCAAGGTCAGATAATGAGACAAAGCAAGGTCAGATAATGGGACAAAGCAAGGTCAGATAATGGGACAAAACAAGGTCCGATAATGGGACAAAGCAAGGTCAGATAACAGGACAAAGCAAGGTTAGATAACTGGACAAAGCAAGGTCAGATAATGGGACAAAACAAGGTTATACAATGGGACAAAGCAAGGTGGGATAACAGGACAAAGCAAGGTCAGATAATGGGACAAAGCAAGGTGAAATAATGGGACAAAGCAAGGTCAGATAATGAGACAAAGCAAGGTCAGATAACAGGAAAAAAACAAGGTCAGATAATAGGAAAAAGCAAGGTGGATAATGGGACAAAGCAAGGTGGGATAACAGGACAAAACAAGGTCAGATAATGGGACAAAGCAAGGTCAGATAATGGGACAAAGCAAGGTCAGATAATGGGACAAAACAAGGTCAGATAATGAGACAAAGCAAAGTGGGATAACGGGACAAAGCAAGGTCAGATAACGGGACAAAGCAAGATCAAATAACTGGACAAAGTAAGGTCAGATATTCGGACAAAGCAAGGTCAGATAACGGGTCAAAACAAGGTCAGATAATAGGAAAAAGCAAGGTGGGATAATGGGACAAAGCAAGGTGGGATAACAGGACAAAACAAGGTCAGATAATGGGACAAGGCAAGGTGGGATAACAGGACAAAACAAGGTCAGATAATGGGACAAAACAAGGTCAGATAATGGGACAAAACAAGGTCAGATAATGGGACAAAGCATGTGGGAGAACAGGACAAAACAAGGTCAGATAATGGGACAAAGCAAGGTCAGATAATGAGACAAAGCAAGGTGGAATAATGGAACAAAGCAAGGTTAGATAATGGGACAAAGCAAGGTTAGATAATAGGACAAAGCAAGGTCAGATAACGGGACAAAGCTAGGTCAAATAATGGGACAAAGCAAGGTCAAATAATGAGACAAAGCAAGGTCAGATAATGGGACAAAGCAAGGTCAAATAATGGGACAAAGCAAGGTCGAATAATGGGACAAAGCAAGGTCAGATAACGGGACAAAGCAAGGTCAGATAATGGGAAAAGCAATGTCAGATAATGAGACAAAGCAAGGTCAGATAATGGGACAAAGCAAGGTCAGATAATGGGACAAAGCAAGGTCAGATAATGGGACAAAGCAAGGTCAGATAATGAGACAAAGCAAAGTGGGATAACGGGACAAAGCAAGGTCAGATAACGGGACAAAGCAAGATCAAATAACTGGACAAAGTAAGGTCAGATATTCGGATAAAGCAAGGTCAGATAACGGGTCAAAACAAGGTCAGATAATAGGAAAAAGCAAGGTGGGATAATGGGACAAAGCAAGTTGGGATAACAGGACAAAACAAGGTCAGATAATGGGACAAGGCAAGGTGGGATAACAGGACAAAACAAGGTCAGATAATGGGACAAAACAAGGTCAGATAATGGGACAAAGCATGTGGGATAACAGGACAAAACAAGGTCAGATAATGGGACAAAGCAAGGTCAGATAATGAGACAAAGCAAGGTGAAATAATGGAACAAAGCAAGGTTAGATAATGGGACAAAGCAAGGTTAGATAATAGGACAAAGCAAGGTCAGATAACGGGACAAAGCAAGGTCGAATAATGGGACAAAGCAAGGTCAGATAATGGGACAAAGCAAGGTCAGATAATGGGAAAAGCAAGGTTAGATAATGAGACAAAGCAAGGTCAGATAATGGGATAAAGCAAGGTCACATAATGGGACAAAGCAAGATCAGATAATGGGACAAAGCAAGGTGGGATACCTGGACAAAACAAAGTCAGATAATGGGACAAAACAAGGTCAGATAATGGGACAAAGCAAAGTGGGATAACTGGACAAAGCAAGGTCAGATAATGGGACAAAGCAAGGTCAAATAATGGAACAAAGCAAGGTTAGATAATGGGACAAAGCAAGGTGGAATAATGGGACAAAGCAAGCTCAGATAATGGGACAAAGCAAGGTCAAATAATGGGACAAAGCAAGGTCAGATAATGGGACAAAGCAAGGTAGGATAATGGGACAAAGCAAGGTTGAATAATAGGACAAAGCAAGGTAGGATAATTGGACAAAGCAAGGTCAGATAATGAGACAAAGCAAGGTTAGATAATAGGACAAAGCAAGGTCAGATAACGGGACAAAGCTAGGTCAAATAATGGGACAAAGCAAGGTCAAATAATGAGACAAAGCAAGGTCAGATAACGGGACAAAGCAAGGTCAAATAATGGGACAGAGCAAGGTCGAATAATGGGACAAAGCAAGGTCGAATAATGGGACAAAGCAAGGTCAGATAACGGGACAAAGCAAGGTCAAATAATGGGACAAAGCAATGTCAGATAATGGGACAAAGCAAGGTAGAATAATGTGAATGTAAAATTGAAATGTTCTTTGTACATAACACCACACAAATATAGGGGAAAAAACAATGATGCCCATTAAAACTGCAACACTGGAAAAAATGCATACATTTCAGAATTACCTAAAAAACCTTATATGAGGACACTGTGGTAAAAGGCATTGGAGCATCACATGGATTCAGAACCAGACTGGAGTTTTCTTGGAGCCATTTTTCAACAGGACAATGCTCAACCACTTGTAACACAGTGGAGTCAACAGGGGCTCAATGGGAGTCATGCTACTTCTCCTACTGAGCCTTGGCCATGGATGCATGACAACTAACATGACAGAAGCCACCAGTGGCTACTATGTGAACTTTGGGCACATCTTTCTCTCAATTCCAAACCATGTCAGGATGGCCGAGCTGTCCAAGGCACCAGACTCAAGGTGTAAACCTTCCCCTGCAACAGGGTTTCTGGTCTCTGAAGGGAGGCATTGGTTTAAATTCCACTTCTGACAAGCTGTTGCATTATGGTGGCTCAAGCGGTCTGGTCTTTTGACTAGAAGGTTGAAGGTTCAATCCCCTGGCAGGTATGACTGAAGTGCAATTGAGCAAGGGCCCCCAAATGCTCCCTCGGGTACAATGGATAGGAGCATGTGTTCACTAGTGTGTATGTGTGTTTCACTGCACAGAAAAGTTAAATACTCAATCTCCTCTGTGTGCAAGCACATTGGTCAATGATTGAGTACTTTTACTTTCTTGTAGAAGCTGTTATTTGCACCCATGTGTAAACTTTTAACTTCAGTTGTCTTTCTTGGTGTTGCCATTTTAATGCCCAGCAGTGTGGTGAAAAAGCAGAATATGGTCCTTATATACCCACACTCACCACAAGGTACAAAGCAGTCACACTCGCAATAAGCACAGCGTGAAAACCAGCTTTTCCAGCCTGACTCTTTGGTCGTGCAGTTCTCGATCAGGCTGCAGCCGTGACTCAGGGAGCCAGAGCCTGCATAATTCTTCAGTGGGCAGGTGGAGGTGCAAGCTCCATCAATTTCCTTCTCACTGACCTCCACCCGGCCACGACGACAAATTCCTGACAGAATAAAAGAGAGTGAATAATATCAACGCTCCTAGAACTTCTCTTAGCCATTCAGATTGCAGGGTCGGAATTAAGCAGAGGTGGGGAGAGCAGCCAAAAACTCAAGTAAGAGCAACATACAGTATGGGTATTATTAGTCATTATTATTATTATTGTTATTATTATTATTGGGAATTATAAGCTTCCTGCTCTTCCTCTTTCTTTTCCCATTGCTGGTAACAACTTGCCTAGCAAAACGATTGCATGACATCATCGGAATACTATCTGTAGCAGACTGTATACAGTCTATGACTGAACCAGTCTGTGGCCATTTTACATGTAGTTAAAAGTAAATAAAATGAAACATACACATATGACAGTGATTCAAAATTTTTAAACAGTATAAAGTTCTGTAAATGTTGTAACCAGGATACAGGTATAAATGGGCAGGGATTCTCTGAGTACTCACTGAGGCAGTACGGCTTTGGGGTCCATTTCCCACTGGATTGGCAGGCCCGTGCTGGGTCACCCACCAGCACAAAGCCAGGTCTACATTCGTATCGCACCACTGACCCCACCCACCAGTCATTACCATGTACCACCCCATTAAAGTCCACATCTGGAGGGCCACAGTTAACTACAACACAGCATGGGGACAGAACAAGATTGGGTTAGAACATAGATGGCACAAGCTCCGTTATTCTCATGGATGGAAAATTTGACACATACCCCTGCAAAGGGACTTGTAGCCCACCCAGCAGCAGTCTGAATCCCCACAGTTGTCCTTTCTCAGCTCTCTGTGGCGCCCCCTGCAGCCTCCAAAACACAGCGGTGCTGTTCCAGACCAGTATGTGTCTGCCAGCTCCTCCTCCTGCTCCACCTCCAGCAGACCTGACCCACATCATTCATCATTAATGGAGCTCAGGTGAACTGGTTACTCTAAATTGCCCTAGTGATTGTGTATCCAGCAAATGATTGGCACCCTGTCCTGGCTTTGGCTGAAATAGTCAAATGCCTTCCCCAGTAAAGGTGTATGTGGACCCTGAACTGGATTAAGTGGTTTAAGATCATGAATGGATGCACATATATTGTTACAAAGTACTTTCTCTTATTCTCTTAATTATTTCTGCCTAATATATGTACAATTTTGTGCAATTGTAGGACTTGCAACTGTAATGCTTCAAATTTCCTTTGCGATTAATATGATTAATTAATTCCATTCATCCATCCATCCATGCTGATGTCTGTTCAACAGATCACTGACCCTGGAATAGTGATCATTTGTAGGGGGTTTAGCTCCCCTGTAGCTGAAATTTCACAGAAAAAATATTCTATAAAACATCAATTTTAACACTTTCATGAGTCCTTCAAACAAGTGTAAATCAAGCTCTAAATGCTACACTTTTAAAAGACATACCTTTTAGAGGGTTCTTACAGCTTTGCAAGGCCTCCACTTTACATGGTTGAAGTTAAAATCTATGTTATAGAGTCACATAGTCTCTAGCCACTTCACAGGTATTGTATCTACACTCATTGTCCATTTATCAGCTCCACTGACCAGTGCATATCAGTGTCAGTGCAGTGCTGAATGATCCACCACTAAAAATAATATCTGCTCTGTAGTGGTCCTGGCTATTGAACAACAGGGTGAAAGGAAGCTAACAAAGTATACAGAGAATCCAATGGACTACAGTCTGTATTTGTAGAACTACAAAGTACATCTACATGCTCAGTGTAGATAAAATGGGCATCTCACTGGCTTCACACTGGCGTTTGTAAGTTATCTTACCACTTCCTTGGTCATTTTCAATTGTTGTTACTTCAGTGACTACTGCTGGTGTCATAGCAGGCATCATAGTGGACATCCCATATGAGGATCCCAAAAAGAACCAAAGAAATGCCCCAAATCTCATGGTCCAAAGAGTATGAATCAGTGCAGAAAGAAATCCCTTTGAATCAGCATCTTCATCCTTCATCCAAACAAACACAGCTCATTCTTTTAGCTGCTTTCATCCATTCTCAGAAGTATCCAGATATTCTTCATTTGTCATCTAGTTGTAGCAATGCACTCTTCCAGAAGTCCCAGTTAAAAGCTTAAGACGTTGAATGCTATTGGTTGCTAGCAGTTGTTGCCAGTAACCTCCTGATCGAGAGAGTGAGAGTGAGAGCAGCTTAGCCACTAAGCTAAGCTGTGTTAGTGGACTAATCATCATCAAACTGCACGCGGCAAAGATTAGAGAGTGTGCTTGAGATGGATATTGCACAACATTGGATTTGTATATATGGTTTGGCCACCGTGAGCACATTTTTCTCACCTCGGAACTGCAAAATAAACAGGATGTTACACGGTATCCTACAAAATACAACCTCACTTGACCTCTAAGCATCCAGAACTAATCAACACCCCAAGTGTGCTTCTCATAGCCAGGACAGCTAAAGGACAGCGCGGATTATCCACTGCATGAGGCTTTATCGCAATCTCTTTTTCACACTTTTACTCCCACTCACAGTCTCACAGACCATGTTCTGACTTACATTCTCTCCTTTTTTGTTTGATATTCAGCTGAAGTTTCAGATTTTATTGGTAGCAGCAATACGTCCATCAGTAAACTACCAGTAGTTTAAGTTGTCTATTTTATTCTGTAACTTACAAAGCTCTGCTGGTGATATGACTTAAAAAGAGGTGGGAACGAGATAAATACAGTGAGAAAAATAAGTATTTGAACACCCTGCAAATTTGCAAGTTCTCCCACTTAGAAATCATGGAGGGGTCTGAAATTTACATATTAGGTGCATGTCCACTGTGAGAGACATAATCTAAAAGAAAAAATCAAGAAAACACAATGTATGATTTTTTTATTATTTATTTGTGTGTTACTGCTGCAAATAAGTATTTTTATATATAAGTGTTTTATGGTATTATCTATATATACTGTGTATTTTCATACCGACAGCTACCTTAGTATGAGGGAAATATTAACATGAAGTGGTGAAAGTGATCAGAAACCAACAAAGCAAAGAAAGGTATGAATGCTGTGAAGCTCCACCCCATATTATAATGTTTACATTTATGCCTCAGAGACAAGAAATTACTCTAACTGGCTGACAGCTGACTATCAATTTTGCATAACAGGACACCTATGAAGTAGATCCACTAACAAGTTTAACAACTGTTCTATATCAATGCTCTAGAAACTTTGAATGGTGACTATAACAGCTAAATATTAACCTGTGACAGAAGGATTACTACTACAACAGACAATAACGTTTTTATATTATTCCATTTCTTTTAAACACAAATACACAAAATGCCTAAATGTGTGGCAATCGTTGGTGTCCCATTACATGAAATTAATTGATGAGGTAGAGGTGAAGAACACGCAAAGCGTAACTTAACTCTGACAACTGAGATCTTACTCAACAATAATGTTTAGTATGTACTATTTAATGAAAACTAGTGATGCTTTTGTTTTTAATCGCATTAGCATTGTTGTTCATTTTAATACGGCTTTTGCCCAAACATGCACTGAACAATACAGCAAGAAGGCCACAAATTTGATTCATTACCATAATTTATTTCATTAAATCACATTAAACCAGCATTGTTTTGTAAAAGGACTTGATTCCTTTCCAATCTAAACACACTGTTTCAATTTCAGAGCTAGAAATGCTATCAGCAGCTCAAAATGTGATTGTAAATGAAACTGTACAAATGCAAAACGATTCAAAATGAACACAGTAGCATCTGCTCATTTTCCAACAGGTGATACTGAATTACCCCAAAACTGCTGTAATGGACACAACAGCAGCAGCACATCATTATTTCAGAAATGATGTTAGTTAAATGAATAGTTGATATGATTCAGTTTTTGGGTGTAAAAAAAAACAAACAAAAAAAAACCTTATGGTCCACTGTGGCATCATCTAGGCTAGGGTAATGTAAACAAGCCTAATTAGACCCGAAAGTATGGTGGCTGAGAAGACCCAACACGCTGCAGATTCACAAACGCACCGCAAATACAGAAAACACTTTTATCAAAATGACAACATGGGCACTACATTTAACAAATGCACTGCAAGTTCACAAAACAAATGCAAGTTAACAAACGCGCTGCAAAACTGTTTACAACAAAACAGAAGTGTTTCTTCAGGACACTTAAAAGACATGGGACCTTATACGGCAACACCATATGTAAACAGCATCTCTAAGAAGAAGCAAGTTTGGTTATATTTGTATATATATAAAACCAAATATATATACTTTTAACCATATATATTATGTTTTTTGATATTTCTGTGCTAAAAAGCCCAGAAAAAAAATAGCAAGAAGCTGAAACATTTGCTCTGCTTAATGAAATAAATGGCTAGACATGACTGGCTTTAGTGGTACGCTGCTGTGGCTCACCAAGGTTCTGTTAACACATGGTCCCATGTCCTTTAATGTCCTCTGGATATACTTGTGTTGTGAATGGTTTTGCAGCACATTTGTCAACTTGCATTTGTTTTGTGAATCTGCAGCGTGTTTGTTAAATGCAGTGCCCATGATGTCTTCTTGATGGAAGTGTTTTCTGTGTTTGCAGAGCGCTTGTGCATCTGCAGTGCTTTGAGTCTTCTCGGCCACTGTACGAAAGCATGAAGCAGAAAATTTATCGGAAAAGCATTATAGCTTACTATAATAAGAACTTTGATGAAGCTCAGTGGTGAGGAATAAACAACTCAATCACTGCAAACAGAAATGGCAGAAAAATAAAAAGCATATGATGATGATGATGAGCCAATCAACTCTGCCATCATATGAAAACCTAATATCCCACTTATTTGCTTTTTGCACCATTAAAATATCAGCTGCCCTTCATGTTGAATTTCATGACGAACATCCCTTTCAAGTTAAGTTAACAGATGTTAAGCTATTTCTTTTCCTCTCTCATGAAGTTGCCATTTCAAAGTTTTTACAGGTGACAATATTCAAGTCAAAATTCACCTTTTAGAAAAAAATGAGGATTCAAAAATAAATAAATAAAAACAAACATCTGGATTAAAATATCTTGAGTTAATCAGTAGCAACATCCAATTAATATCCCTTTGGCAAACAAAACCAAACATTGTAGAAAACTGTACAGTGTGCTTGACCACAGAAATGTTCCTTCAGACCTGAAGATCAAGAATCGCTCATTCACACACAGACATACACACTTCAGTCTCAAACACATTCGGCTACAGGCTTAAAAGAAACCCTAAAGCCAGACTTCACTCTGTCCTATTAGTGCATAAGAGGTAACAAAACCACATTCATCTTTAGTATACCTCTGGTTCTGAGTGGGTCCCTTTTTTCAATTTAACCATCAAAGCTCCGCCCACATATGCATAACAATTGTAGCCAGGTCGGACAAGCTTTACAGAATGGGGCAAAAATCACACTTTATGTTGACAAGAACCTCTTTTTTTAAATACTGTAGGTAAATTTACAGTTTTATTCATTTTGTATGCATACAGTGAAAATAGAATATGGTGGAAAGTTCATTTGTGCTCACAAATTAATTCAAAAACATCACTACACGTAAAAAGTTACATATTTCAAGCCTTTTTCATTTTCATGTTGATACTGTTTGAATAATCATTTCCTCCAACTCCAAATGAAATATTCTAATAATCTGAGATTCTGGATTTCAGATTTGTATGAGTTATAAGACAAACTGATCAACAGTAAAACAGAAAAGGCTTGAAATGTCACATTACGTGTAATGAATATATGTTCATGTTTAACTTTTTAAATTAAATAATAGTGAACTTTTTCCACAGTGTTCTATTTTATTATGCAGCTCTGTGTATTATAATAAATTGCATGTATATTTTTCCTTCTGTAATCAAACATTAACGTGTTGACAAACATAATTTTTGCCAATATTCTGGAAAGCTTGTCCAACCTGTATGGAGGTTAAAGAAAACCGGCAACACTTTGCACAAACACACTGGCTTGAAAACGACACGTAGGGCCATACCGATACCGGACTGAATGTTAGACCACCTCCATGCCCAGCTGTTGGGCAGTGTCCTGCAGTTGCCGCATCACTGACTCCTCCCTCTTTGACTCTGTCTCTGAGGATGCCTGTCTTCTAAGGACAGGTGACATGTTCTGTTCCTGCATTCCACAGTTTCTGTCTCCATCCTCCGTCATCTCCACCTCAGAGCTTTCATCTGTGGTTCTGGGGTCTGCTGCTTCATTTGAGTCCTCCTCAGGCTGGAGGCACTGTGATTGGGGAACGGCTTCGCTGCTGTCCCCCTCTCCCTGCCGCTCCCTCATCAGCTGCTCTGTTAGTTCCACGCTCTCATAGCGGATCAGCTGTAGCCGCATGAAGCCATCCTCATGCTCCTTATATCTGAAGAAAGGCATGGATGGCAAAGAAAACCATAAAGTAACTTCTAATGACATTTTGAGTCAGTTACAATACTAATAATATAGATAAACAAAACAATAGATGAAGGACTACTGTGCAGTTTATGGTGTTATATGGTGCTTTATATACTGTTTGTTGTTTACAAGCTCTTTATACTTTATCTACAAACTCACGATACCTATTTAATACACAGAACAGCTTCTTATTATCAATATAATGATATTTGTATACTGTCCAGATCAAATCTATGTGTCAGCTTTTCCCCATAAGAGTAACGAAGCCTTTAGTTCACTACGCGAATAGTAAAGTTGAATAAAACAAGAAACATTTATACCTGAATCTGGGGTGTCCTGAAGGCCATTTAAATTGATGCTTCTTGCGTAGATGTGCAGTAAGGTTATTCCCTCTGGTGAAGCACTGCTCACACACATGACACTTATAGCGAGGGGTATCATCTCCCTAAACAAGCACAACATCCAGAGAAATTGTCTAATTATGTGATGCATATTGGTTGTAGTGATACCAGTGTTTCAACAAATCTGAAATACACCTGGGGAGAGTAACAAACAGGTGTGCTATTCTAATATATACAGATATCCAAACTCATCTCTGTTTTCTTTCAACTTAATGAAGTTTTGAAGAAAGATTAAAAAATACTGAGCATGCAGAATTGAAAAACGTGCAAATTTGCAGAATTTGGATGAAACTGAAATTTGAAATTAAAACATACTTGGAGCATCGAAATGCAGCCTATGTGTGGAAACACTGGATACACAGTCAATACTTGCAGTAACAAAGAGATTATCTCACCTATCTGCGAGAGCTTTTCTAATAGGATCACAGCTCCTGCTGCTATCTAACTGGCTCATCTTGCATGTGCACCTGCATGTCTGTCAGCTTACCTCGTGTACGCGTTTGTAGTGGTTTTTGATGGAGTGAAGAGAGCGAGTAGAGTAGTCACAATCAGCAAAGTCACAGCGATAGGCTGGTTCACTACTGTGAGTTTCCAAATGTTTCCGCAGGTCTATTAGGTTCTTGCAACTGAAGATGCACAAAGACACACGGGTACACACAGAAGATCAGCAATTCTAATCAGTAGACAGCTTTGGACATTTGCACAAATGCATTTGAATATTTGTGCCAAGAGGCAGGGAAAGGGTTATTGGTAAGTGTAGTTTACAGACACACCTCCAAAATCTCTAAAATAAAATGGAGCAGTTCTAGGATCGCATAGCAGAACAGGTTCAACATCAACATTTATATGCTCCATCCTTGAAATATTAATAATGAATGAAGAGAAGATTTGACAGAAAAATAGTGACATTTTCTTCTGTTTACATTCTGATATAGACACATTCCCTCTGTGTACTCCAAGGGACAATGTTAGCACACACATTTGTAAATAACGCCCACACATGTTGACAGATACCAGATGGAGAAGTATTAATCAGCCTTTAGAAGCAGCCGTTACTTTGAGCAATACAAAACAATGTCCTTGTAATCAATATTTCTCATCTGTCACTTTTAGAGAGGGTGGATTTTAAACTTTGAATCAATACCACTTGTGTTTATAAATGGAAAAGGGGATATTTTATTAAAATCTGAATTTGAAGAAAAGTCAGTCTTGTTTTTGCTACTTCACATTAAAAATGTTTGGAAACAAAAAGTCACAAAAAAAAATACAAGCACCCAGGTGCTTGTCCAGTCACTTGTCATCTCAAGACTATTGCAACTCGCATCAAGACTACTGCAACTTTCTCCTGGCTGGCCTTCCTATGCGAGCCATCAGGCCCCTGCAGCTGATCCAGAATGCAGCTGCTCGGCTGGTCTTCAATCACTCCATTGCTGTGTTCACTTCACTGGCTTCCTGTAGCTGCTCACATCAGATTCAAAACCCTGATACTTGTGTAGAAAGCAAGAAATGGACCAGCCCCTTCCTACCTAATTGCAATGGTCAAGTGTCTCATCTTTTGGATGAGATGAGGTTTGGATTTCTATTCATTTCCTCTAAAATAGTAAGGGTGCTACCCCAATATCTTGTCTCCTAATCATCCTTATCTTCAGGAACTGGCTTAGTCTCTCATAGTCTAATAGCTAATGTGTGGTTAGAGTTCTGGTGTTGACTGGCTGCTGTCACATCATCCAAATTGGAGGTGGTTAAGGTATTTGTCACAAATGTCAAAGTGCTTTGAGTGTCTAGAAAACTCTGTAACTACAATGTTACTTTGTTTCACTGTTGTTCACCGTACCTGTACTCGCAGTAGTCACAGCTGTATGGTTTCTCGTTGCTGTGGCGAAATTTGATGTGGTTCCTCAGAGAAGACGGCGAGGGGCACGTCATATCACACAGCGGACATTTATAATGGTTCACTGTCCACCAACAGAACACAGGTTTTATGGAATGCACAAATAATGATCTGTTTATTTATTCCCTTTGAAACACATACCGAGGGCTTATCTAATTATCCATCTACTAACGATCGACTGACTGACATGTTATTCAAGACGTCTTATGTACAGAAAAAGCTCTACACACATTAAAAAGGTTTATACATAGACATAATAAGCCTTGTTTAGACTCAAAGTGAATGCCTTGTTAGGAAACTGACAATGTGCGCACACTACTGCATACAGGTTTGGATCACTAATTGCCTGCACTGGGTGAGAAGCAGAGAGAAGAGAGCTTGGCGCCCTTACCATGGTTCCTCATGTGGTCCCTCAATAATCTCTCAGTGGCAAAGCGCTTTGAGCAATGAGAGCATTGAAACCTTTGGCCTGTACACCAGAAGAGAGACAACAGTGAGCAATAGGTGAGGCAGGATGAGAGAGATACAGAGATAGACAAAGAGACAGAGAAGCAAGAGTTACATATAAATATACAGTTCTGAACCTTTGAATGCACACTTTAATGCTACCACATACCTTACTCTAAATCTCACTTATTTATTCATATTATTGTCAGCGATGTTTCTACCTAAGCAGCTTTCATCACGCTATTTGCATACAGTAAGGTCTGTGGACACCATGATTAAGAGTTTTTGTGTTTGTCACTCATTGTCTTGCACCTTGCATTAACATTAAGATGTCATAAGATTAGAGGCTCTGATTCCAGCATTTCATGCATTTGCTAGTCTCCATCTATTGCTAGATTAGTTAGGTTAGCTAGCTAGCACGTTACGGTTCATTTCAAGGTAATATAATAAGTAAATAGTAATCTAGCTGGATCACTAAACTGCACAACTTTGGAAGCACAGGATGTGGTGCAGTTTAAAATACTGGAGGACAATGTGAGCTTGCTGTTACAGCTTCACTTAACTCTTTATTTTGCAGCTTGCTCTTCCAGTTGAGGGTTAGTTGTGCTGCTTGCTTTCATAGCAATGATAGTTTGGCCCCGGATTCAACGTAATCATGACCACGCCCCTCTGTGTTCTGATTGGTCACCTCACAGAACCAATCAGAACATAGAGGGGATGCAATACTGCCATCAGAAGATATTTCAATAAATAAAACTCCAACAAGTGAACATTTCAGCCGGCTATAAGCAATGCCAAGGCACTTCACCCTTGACCCGGTTGCCCATATCAGAAGCCACCACTGTTTGTGACCCCGTGTCGCCAACAAGTCATGCAGTGTGAAAGTCACAACAACTGAAAGACTCGCGATTACAGCTCAACTAGTCATGTATTGTGAACAGCACAATGACCGACGACTGTAGTGTGAAACTGGAATTACTGTAGATGTTTTATTTTTTCCACATCTTTAAATTAAAAAATTAATAGAAATGGACACTAAAGTTTTCAGAAAACATTTGTATTTGTTCCCTGTGGAGGTAAACTCATGTGTTGCTAATTTTCACTTAGAAAATCAACAAAAAGTGTCATCAGACCAGGGTATCCAAACTTTTGACAAAGTCAGAGGGGCACAGGGATAGACATAGAATGTGAGATTAAGTGATTATGAAGTACAAGCCAATAAATACCATGAATAAGCTAATTAACTGACTATGTCTGTTGATATTTCATGCCCATTATATCCATTCAGTCAAGCCATCCCATGGCCTAGAAGTACTAAAATGATGTTTGAAGCAAGTAAGTGAATAGAAAAACGTAATGTAGCATATGCCTGGAAATGTCTGTCTGCACCAAACTAGATGGTGTAAACACCACATAGTTCATGTAAATTCTATCTTTCTAAACAATTTCAGAAATGTGTCATTTAGTTGAATGAAGACATAATAAAAGCTTTTTAGTCAATGCACTTTTGATTCACAAACCAGAATATAGTATTTCCATAATTTACTGCCCCTTACCCTCAATGGAGGTCTGCCGTCGAATGTGGTCGAAGAATTTGGTGTTATTAGCGAACATTCCTCCACAGGTCGGACAAGCCACCAGCTTCTCTTGAGTGTGACTGCGCATGTGCTCCCGCAACTTAAACCGGCCTTTAAACGAGGCCTCGCAATCTTAGAGATTAAAGAAATACATCCTCCCTTAGGATTTCACACTGAGACTGAGAATTAATGAATATGACCCAAAGAGTTTAACAGATGTATTAATTCACATTAACTGCTAATAAGCTGACACATTACCAGATAAGCTGTTTACACTTCACTGGATGTTTGAGCGAAGCTTTACTGGATGTAGGAATATCATGGATATGCTTTAAGCTAGCATTAGTGCTATAGCACTTTCAGTTATGCTGAACAAGATAACCTTTTTCTTTTTCAAAAACTCTACACTCTACTTAAACAAAATATTTGCCCATATCTTATATTACAGTGTTTATTGAGGTTGTTTATGGACTATTATATCCTATTCTAGTAATTAATAGTGTTTATTGAGGTTTGTTTATGGACTATTATATCCTATTCTAGTGATTAATAGTG